>VRLP01008940.1:10000-14735 GCA_009660295.1 Lophius piscatorius
GTGTGTATATGTGTCTATGAGTGTATCCGTGTGTGTGTGGGTGGTGTGCATTAGTGAGTGTGTATGTATATATTTGTGTGTGTGTGTGTGTGTAACTGTTTGTGTGCGTGTCTGTGTGTGTGTCTGTGTGTCTATGAGTGTATCCGCGTGTGTGTGTGTGTGGTGTGTATTAGTGAGTGTGTACATCAGTCTAAATGTCGTGTATTCAGATTGCAGCACAGTCCAGATCTGATGATGCTGTTAAAGTTCCGTTCTTCTTCATCAAAGCCGGTCACATTCCAACACTCATCTTCCTCTTCAGTCTCCTCCTCCTTCTTGGGCCTGTGATGTTTTAGGTGTGACACACACTGAACACAAACCCCTGATGGGCATCACTGCACCAGATCTGACATCCAAAGTTTACAAAGACTGTAAATGTTTACAGTCTGACCTGTAATACAAAAGTCTGCGATCAGAAGTTTAAGGGTTAATTTATAACCATTAAACACCTAAAACACAACATCTGATCTACAGCTAGAGATCAAAGGGACACGTCCTCCACCCATCCCAACATCACCCTGAAATCATGGATCTGTGTGTGTGTGTGTGTATCTGTATGTGTGTACGTGTATCTGTGTGTGTGTATCTGTATGTCTGTATGTGTCTGTGTGTGTGTATCTGTGTGTGTGTGTATCTGTGTGTGTGTGTTACTGTGTGTGTGTGTATCTGTATGTATCTGTATTTATCTGTATGTGTGTGTCTGTATGTGTGTGTGTGTGTGTCTGTATGTGTGTGTGTGTGTGTCTGTATGTGTGTATGTGTGTGTGTGAGTGTGTGTATCTGTATGTGTGTATGTGTGTGTGTGAGTGTGTGTATCTGTATGTGTGTATGTGTGTGTGTGAGTGTGTGTATCTGTATGTGTGTGTGTGTGTCTGTATGTGTGTGTCTGTGTGTGTGTGTGTGTGTGTCTGTGTGTCTGTATGTGTGTGTGTGTGTCTGTATGTGTGTGTCTGTGTGTGTGTGTGTTTGTGTGTGTGTCTGTATGTGTGTGTGTGTCTGTATGTGTGTGTATCTGTGTGTATTTGGTTGTGTGTGTGTGTGTATCTGTATTTATCTGTATGTGTGTGTCTGTATGTATCTGTATTTGTGTATGTGTGTGTATCTGTATTTATCTGTATGTGTGTGTGTGTGTCTGTATGTGTGTGTCTGTATGTGTCTGTGTATGTATCTGTATGTGTGTATGTGTGTGTGTGAGTGTGTGTATCTGTATGTGTGTATGTGTGTGTGTGTGTGTGTGTGTATCTGTATGTGTGTATGTGTGTGTGTGAGTGTGTGTATCTGTATGTGTGTATGTGTGTATGTGTGTGTGTGAGTGTGTGTATCTGTATGTGTGTATGTGTGTATGTGTGTGTGTGAGTGTGTGTATCTGTATATGTGTATGTGTGTGTGTGTGTGTGTATCTGTATGTGTGTGTGTGAGTGTGTGTATCTGTGTGTGTGTATGTGTGTGTATGTGTGTGTGTGAGTGTGTGTTTGGTTGTGTGATGTGGGTACGTGGCGTTTGTGGTTCTTACAGCATCATTTGACAGCCGTGTGGATAAAACAATCATATTTAACTTTAATGAAAATAATTTTAATCATATTAATAATGATGATGCTGATTATAACACTACTACTAATAATAATTATAATAATAATATGTATAATAACAATAAGAGTGTTATTATTTTATGTGCTATTATTATCATTATGAGAAATAAAAAGCTCATAAGTAGAATTCTTTGTTTATAAAACATTCTCAGACTATATTTAACAAAGTGTTTCATAAAGGCTTCAGAATAAAATCACTTAAAGTAAAACCAGAAGAAGGTTCTTCCATCTTCATCTTCATTCATGTATTCATTCATGTGTTGGTGAGGGAGGATTTACAACCATTAACCTAAATGTTACCGTTTAAAGTCACCGGAGTCAGCCTCGTCTTCATCCTCCATCAAACACTGAACTAGAGGAGAAGTTGAGGAGGAGGTTCATGGCGTCTGTCAGAGGAGTCAGAGGAGTCAGAGTCCGTCTGATGGCGCCGCAGACTCTCTGTTAGCATGGAGGCTGGGAGCAGCGGGAAAAGTCCAACCCAACTCGTTTGTTTGACCCATAAACAGTGAAATGTAAAAATGACAGTCTGTGATTTTAGAGGGAGTTAAATGTTGGTTACTATTTCTTCTTTAAGACAAACAAAGGGGAAAATTGTATGTTAAGGGGTTAGCGTGTTGGCTCCAGACTTTTATCTCCATCTGACCCTCCCTCCCAGAGTCTCTCCCTCTCTCACGAATGTTCTCTCTTTCAAAGACGCACTCGGCCCCACCCACAATAATGAGAAAATCTCTCGCTGCCCCACCCTGTCCAGGCTGCCAAGTTACTGCCAACACTTCACACACACACACACACACACACACACACACACACACACACACACACACACACACACACACACACACACACACACGCGGAGTAGACAACCCCAAAGCTTTCAGAAAGACGCCGTACACGCTAACACAAGCTAACACACGCTAACACACGCTAACACACGCTAACACACCGATGTGTGCAAAGACACACACCACAAACACCACTCTCACACTAATAATAATACCAATTACATGGAGTCATGTCACTGCCCTCACTCTACACACACACACACAAGCACACGCACACAGATACACACACAGACACACTCACAGACAGACACACAAACACACAGAGTCTATTCTGATCCAATGTGATCATAGTCAATAATCTCCGTGGCGATGGCAAACCGCAGTCTGTTCATGCCAGTTGATGACATCACTGTGAAGTGAAAAGCATTCTGGGCCACAAAGTGGGATGAGCGATCTGACTGACAGGCGGTAACCATGGGAACTTTCAGTTAGCCTACATGTTACCATAGCAACAGGCGAGTTTTGTCAGTGTTTTGAGTTCAAATGTAATCTTAAAAAAAAGACAGATGCAACTTGTGAGAAACAAAAATCCATGGACACACACACACACACACACACACACACACACACACGCACACACACACACACACACACACGCGCGCACCCACACACACACACACACACGCACACGCACACACACACACACACTGGAGGATGAATTCACTGGTAAATAAGTTTTCAGAAACACCAGTCAGCTTCATTGCTGTGAAAGCGTAGGAAGAATCATCGTGTGCTGCTCTCATCATGGGTTCAAATCCCACACGTCAGTGAGAGGAGAAGATGAAGATGAAGGTGTGTCGAGGAGCGACCTGCTCACGTCTCCAGCGAGAGTCGGAGCAGAAGGTCAGAGAGGAAGAGGAAGAGAGTGAGTGGATTTCTCCATCTTACCCGAAGGAGAGACTGGGACTCCTCTTTAGCGGCTCCTCCTTTTGTCTCATGTCCTCCTCCTCCTCCCAGTCCAGTGTAGGGCTGGGGGGCCATCTGGACCTGTTTCTCCCCCGCTCCTCCGCCTGCAGCCGCTCCGCCCGACCTTCCTCCTCCGTACAGTTTGGCATCTCCCAGATATGATTTGGTATCTCCCAAAAATGACTTGGTGTCTCCCAGGTAAACCATGCTAGGTGAAGCCACGCCTCTTTTCTGCTGTGAGGCTTCATGATTGGCTGAAACAAATGACAGTGACAGGGGGGAGGTGAAAAGGGAGGGGCTCCCACCTCCGGTTCCTCTTTCCGGTCCCATTTGCTCCTTGGGCACCCAGAGCAGACCGTGGGCCTGCTCACATCCTCTCCGGTCTCCCAGGTCTCTGGTCTCCCCAAGAACCCAGCCTTTCTCCCGCTCCCTCTCTTTCTCCTCGCCGCCCTCACGCTTCACCACGCCTCCCGCGTCTTCCCTGCCTCCCTCTGCCAGCCGGCCCTCCGGCGGAGCGAGGGAGTAGAGGAGGCGAAGGTCTCCCTTGCTCTCTTCTTTGATGGCCAAGGTGGAGGGAGCCGAGCAGCCGTTGGCCGAGAGCGCCAGCGACGGCGTGAGTGTTGATGTCAGCGAGGAGGGTAAGGAGGAGGTGGTCAGCGAGGGCGAGGGCTCATGACAGTGGGCCGAGTTAAAATGGTCGAGGAGGGCCGACGAATCGGGGGCCGTGAAGTCACAGCGGCGACAGCGGCAGCAAGCGTGGACACGCCTGTGGAGAGATAAAAGACAGAGAAGATAGAAAAACATGAATATTCAGAGTTTATATGTATTTATCTGTGTATATATATTTATCTGTGTATATATATTTATCTGTGCACATATAGTGTATTTATCTGTGTATATGTATTTATCTGTGTATATGTATTTATCTGTGTATATGTATTTATCTGTGCACATATACTTATCTGTGTATATGTATTTATCTGTGCACATATACTTATCTGTGTATATATATTTATCTGTGTATACTTATTTATCTGTGCACATATACTTATCTGTGCACATATACTTATCTGTGCACATATACTTATCTGTGTATATATACTTATCTGTGTATATGTATTTATCTGTGCATATATACTGTATTTATCTGTGTATATGTATTTATCTGTGTATATTTATTTATCTGTGTATATATACTGTATTTATCTGTGTATATTTATTTATCTGTGTATATATACTGTATTTATCTGTGTATATGTATTTATCTGTGTATATGTATTTATCTGTGTATATTTATTTATCTGTGTATATATACTGTATTTATCTGTGTATATTTATTTATCTGTGTATATATACTGT
>VRLP01008941.1:0-14723 GCA_009660295.1 Lophius piscatorius
CTGTTACTACACCCACAACTGTTACTACACCCACAACTGTTACTACACCCACCTCTGTTACTACACCCACAACTGTTACTACACCCACCTCTGTTACTACACCCACAACTGTTACTACACCCACAACTGTTACTACACCCACAACTGTTACTACACAATCATCTGTTACTACACCCACAACTGTTACTACACAATCATCTGTTACTACACCCACAACTGTTACTACACCCACAACTGTTACTACACCCACAACTGTTACTACACCCACAACCGTTACTACACCCACAACTGTTACTACACAATCATCTGTTACTACACCCACATCTGTTACTACACCCACCTCTGTTACTACACAATCATCTGTTACTACACCCACAACTGTTACTACACAATCATCTGTTACTACACCCACCTCTGTTACTACACCCACAACTGTTACTACACCCACCTCTGTTACTACACCCACATCTGTTACTACACCCACATCTGTTACTACACCCACATCTGTTACTACACCCACAACTGTTACTAAACAATCATCTGTTACTACACCCACCTCTGTTACTACACCCACCTCTGTTACTACACCCACATCTGTTACTACACCCACCTCTGTTACTACACCCACAACTGTTACTACACCCACATCTGTTACTACACCCACATCTGTTACTACAACCACAACTGTTACTACACCCACAACTGTTTCTACACCCACATCTGTTACTACACCCACCTGTTTCTACACCCACATCCGTTACTACACCCACCTCTGTTACTACACCCACATCTGTTACTACACCCACATCTGTTACTACACCCACCTCTGTTACTACACCCACAACTGTTACTACACAATCATCTGTTACTACACCCACAACTGTTACTACACCCACAACTGTTACTACACCCACAACTGTTTCTACACCCACATCTGTTACTACACCCACATCTGTTACTACACCCACCTCTGTTACTAAACCCACATCTGTTACTACACCCACCTCTGTTACTAAACCCACATCTGTTACTACACAATCATCTGTTACTACACCCACATCTGTTACTACACCCACCTCTGTTACTACACCCACCTCTGTTACTAAACCCACATCTGTTACTACACCCACATCTGTTACTACCTCCACTTATGTTTATACATCCACCTCAGAGGTGGGTCGACCCAGACCCCCACCCCCTTATGCCGCAGTGTATTTAGAGATGAAATGGGCGGAGTCACGATGCCGATTCACAATTTTAAAAAGCTGTGTTATGAATTCTGACTTTTTTTACCAATTTTTTTAAAATTCTGAGAATAAAGAATATTGATGAAACTGTTTTGTGGAGCGGCCGTCTCCCATCTGGAAGACTGTTAGGTATTCGTCCGACCCCGACGGGTCTAGATGTGGAAGGGTCCCTGAACAAGACCCCGCAGGTCGCTGCCCTCTGCTCCTGAGGGAGGGGTCAAATGCTGACAACCAATTTGCTACGTTTGATGCTTGTATGATTGTAAGCGACAAATAAAGTTTGGTAAAACAAATCATTTAAACAAAGTTTATTCTGAGGTCCGACCGGTAGGACCAACGAACCGCTGCTGGCGTAGATTTACATCAGGAGTCATGAGGGTCATGGGAGGGTGTCAGCAAAGTCACCCTGACGAAGAACGGGGGTCAGCAAAGTCACCCTGATGAAGAAGGGGGGTCAGTAAAGTCACTCTGATGAAGAAGGGGGGTCAGTAAAGTCACTCTGATGAAGAACGGGGGTCAGCAAAGTCACCCTGATGAAGAAGGGGGGTCAGTAAAGTCACCCTGATAAAGAACGGGGGTCAGTAATGTCACCCGATGAAGAACGGGGGTCAGTGAAGTCACCCTGATGAAGAACGGGGTCAGTAAAGTCCCTCTGATGAAGAACGGGCACAGTAAAGTCACTCTGATGAAGAAGGGGGGTCAGTAATGTCACTCTGATGAAGAAGGGGGGTCAGTAAAGTCAGTCCGATGAAGAACGGGGGTCAGCAAAGTCACCCTGATGAAGAACGGGGGTCAGTAATGTCACTCTGATGAAGAGGGGGGGTCAGTAATGTCACCCGATGAAGAACGGGGGTCAGTAATGTCACTCTGATGAAGAACGGGGGTCAGCAAAGTCACCCTGATGAAGAACGGGGGTCAGTAATGTCACCCGATGAAGAAGGGGGGGTCAGTAATGTCACCCGATGAAGAAGGGGGGTCAGTAAAGTCACCCGATGAAGAAGGGGGGTCAGTAAAGTCACTCCGATGAAGAACGGGGGTCAGTAATGTCACCCGATGAAGAACGGGGTCAGCAAAGTCCAGAACTATCCAACTGTTTACCCCCCTCCCCTCAAACATTAAAAAGTTGAGGAAGGTATCCCCGTTACAGTCAAACACCGACTTGCCCTCCCCCCTCCCCCCAGGACGAGGCCTCGGTGACCCGGGTTAAACTGATACCTGTCCCCTCACACCCAGGTAATCTCCGCACACAATGACCCCAGTCTACCACTGGTCCCCCCGCAGAGGATGTCTCACTGTCCGCGACTCATGCCCCGCTTAAGGTCTTATGTGGCGGGGGTAAAACCTCCTGCTGGCGGGGGGAGAGACGCCAGCCTCGGTACAAAGACAGGGCAGGATGCCATGTCTGCTAGCGGCTAGCGGCTAACGGCCATCTTGTTTATCGTCGATCGCAGCTAAGCTAAAGCTAACTAGCTGCTCGGGGAGAAAGTGAGAGTGAAGCGGGGGAGGAGAGGGAGCCAGCTGCGGGGGAGGGGGGGAGTGGGGGGAGGCAGGGGTCGGTTAGCCTCCGCCGACACTTTTTATCACCCAGCGGGGAGTGTCCGCCACAAAAGAAGCCAATTATGCGAGACGCTGTCCGCCGTTAGAGAGACAGAAAGCGGCGCTGCGAGCAGCAGCAGCGGGGAGAGGGGAGCCGGGAGAGCGGCGCGGAGAGCGGTACGTTACCTGCGGGCGCTCCGGTTCATGGCTGGATGTCCGCTGGCCGTCAGTCTTTGCTAACTCCGCCGGACCCGCCACGTCCACCTCGGCAGAACAGCCCGCCGCCTCTCCTCCCCTCTGTCACTCACCGATCCTCCCTCTTTCCTTTCCTCCCTCCTTCCTTTCCTCCCTCCTTCACTCCTTCCCGCCTGCCCACTGGCGGCTCGCGCTCGTCCCCGATCGCCGGTTGCCTCGGCAACAGAAGGTGTTTCCTAGCGTGCCAATTCGCTTCCCAAGCTCGAGCGGTGCGCGCGCGGCACAACGACGAATTCAATGAATGAATGGAGCAAGCAGCACGCGCGTCCAGCGCAATTCCGTGACGTCACCGTAAGCGGCCTGTGGTTTGACATTATTATCAGACTTTAACGTTTGTTTGACCGCGTCGATCGTTTCTTCCGCCACGGACGGAGATTCTGTCCGAAAAACGGACCGGTTTGTATCCAACCGGATTTATACAAGATCAGGACGAGTACGTCAATATTAAGATATTCAAAAAGACACAATTGAGAATTTAATGAAGACTTTAACGTAAGTTAATTAACTTAGATTAGTAAGAAAAAAACCTTCGACCGGCTGGAATGGTTGTCCTGTTTAAGATATTATACATTTATGGGTTTCCACAGGATCCATTTATATATTGAGAACTTTCTTCAAGGCCCCAAAGGCGCAAATCTATACAAACGCGATTCTTTCTGACCCGTTCTATTTGACCGGAGGCGCGGCTGAAGGACGCCCCCATCATCTTCTTCATTTGATTAACATGGAACCATCGGCTCAAAAGACGAGACAATCAGAAAGACTTTAGACCAAAGTCATAAACATTCAATCTGTTTGCAGATGACTCACTGCTTTATATCGGTAACGCTGATACATCCATCCCTCAGGTTATAAAAGGAGTGTTGAGAAAACAGGATTATTATAACACATAAAACTACTTTAACTTCTTACGGTTTGTACTAGGAATATTAAAGACCTCGGTTGTTTTACCAGAGCAGACAAACCCCATCTGTATAAAGATTAATATCTTCTGCTACTAAAAGTACTAAAAGATGAACTAAATAAATGGATGGATTTACAAATGAATGTAGTCGGAAGAATAAACCCGTTTAAGACGATTTGGTTTCCAAGATTTCTTCCAGAATATTCCTGTCACACAAACAGACTCAAGAGGAAATGACTGAATCCTCCACATGTGGAACTATACCATGAATGTTTTATGTTAAACCAATTATTAACAATATTAATGAGGATCCGTGGATTGAGATTGAAAACTTTCCGTTCACTTACAGCTTCACTTATTTCCCCCACTTGAAGTCAGAACAGAAGCTGCTGTCGTGAAGAGTTCACCAAACGCTTGAAATAAATCTAACGTTCGGTCAAGAACTGGGAATCCCAAAAAGTAATCTGGAATAATCCATCCATGAAAATGAGAAACGTCCAACTAGATTGGAAGATTTGGAGGCAGCTTTGAAATGAGAACCGTGGGACTCAGCTGCTCATCTCAACATTTATTATTTAAACATTCCACAGTTTCCGCCGTCACACGTCAAACATCATAAACATGAGAAAACACACCGTCGTCGTCATCGGCTCGTCACGGCGGTCAGTCACATGATACTGGATATCAGGTGACGGACCGCGCCATGTTTCAGTTTAGTCCTTAAATAAATAACCTTTTGGATTTTTATTACAAAAATGTTATAAAAGTATTGCATCAAATCTTAAGTCTGAGATTAACGGGGCGACAAATATCAAGTAATAAAAACGTTCCATTTGAGTCTCCGCCCATCGTCCCGAGGAAATCCTGCTGCTTCCTGAAAGTCCATCGAAGCAAGGTGGCGCCCTTTGGTGGCGAGGAGTCAAACTACAGACCAGGATAATTCCAACCATTCCTAGCTGCTAAATGCTACAAGCTGCTAATTTTTGAAGTTGACAACTGTTATTTACATAAGAGACTAGCAGCTAACACATACTAAATGCTAATAGCTACTAATTGATAACCAATAACTACAAGCTGCTAACTGCTACTAGTTACGGACTGCTAGTTGGTACTAATCGCTAAGTAATACCCGCTTCTAATTGTCGCTAGTTGACAACTGTTATTAACTAGTAAGAGCTACGAGCAGCTAACTACTAACCGCTAACAACAGCAGCTAATAGCTGCTTTGTACTGCCAACAGTAACTCCTTCCAGCTGGCAAGTACTAGCTGCTAACTGATACCAACAGCTGAAAACTGCTAGTAGCTGCTGGATGTTCGGGCCAATTTAAATTTAGCTTGTCTTGTTTTTATTAGCTAACTTGTTTGGCCTGTAGAAAATTAGCCCCAAGCTAACTGTTGAAACAAGCTAAGCTTATGTTAACAGCAGCAAAGTGTGTGACAGTGAGACATAAAGAACACGATGGAAGCTAACTACAGGCGTCAAGGATGACATCACAACGCCTGGTGGCGTTCCCAAACATGGGAACGCCACCAGGTTAGCGGCTAACCCTGATGGTGTTCATTGACAGCGCCGCCAAGAACCAATCCAATCTTTGTCAGCGGCGCCATTTTTGAGTTTATAAACCCAGAATTCCAAACCAGAACCTGAAACTTTTTTGGTGGTAATTATCAAAGGCAATCCCATGATGCTTTGCTCTGTGCTAACTGACCCACGTGACGGAGGTTTTGTTGGACCTTCAGGAGCCACCAGGATTGAATCCTCGGCCCGGCTCGTTTGTTCACAGCCTGGGGGGAACCAAACGACCACTTTTCAGAAAACAACAATCAGGTCATGATGGCGTCGGGTCACATGTCCACTAGCCAGAGCGTCCATCCTGACGTCTACACAGGAAAGTGATTGGTGGATATCAGTGGTGACGTCATCATCTTTGATCGCAGCAGTCCGGAGCGTCGTGCTGGAACAGCATCACTGCAGATGCTAAGCTAAAGGCCTTAGCATGCAGCCTGTTTGACAAATGTTTCAGAGAAGTATTAGCTTCAAGACATGGCTTAAAATAATTGCTACTACCGCTGGCTAACTTAAGTAGTATCGTTAAAATCATTGAGCATTAGCTATGATTACGTAATCTAACTTAGCCGAGAATGTAGCTCACTGCATCTTTAGTTGTTCCAAAGAAGCTAACGTCCGTCATGACAGAGAAACTAGCAAACATTAACCGTGTAGCTAATGTCCGCGTGGGTTGATCCGAAGCCACTGGACTTCCGTTGTGGCCCGGAGACGGTTCCTGCCCGTCCCAGAGGTTCCTTCGGTTCCAGCCAAACGTCTAAAAACCTGTATAAAAGTCCAGTTGCTTCGGATTCAACCCAGATGTAGAACCGGGACCAGGATGTACAATCTACAGACGAGCGACAGCTAAACTAGCTAACGTTGTCTGTCATTGATTACTTTGGCTAGCTACGATACCTGATATTAGCAAATGTAAACTATTGGAGCGTTAGCGCTTTTAGCGTAGGGTTCCTGGGACCGGAGGCTATGCTAGGCACGCTGTGGCACCGTTTTGCGTTGACGTTCCAGAAACTTTCAGCGTCGGCATGAGATGATTTTAGACGAACTGTCCCTTTAAGTCCAGGTGTCAAACAAGATTTTTGATCAAATGATAGAAAAGTTGATTTTGCATTAAATCCACGTCAGTTTGTCAAAAATGACCAAAAGGAAACTAAAAAATGATTTTTCTCTTTTGTAAAATGATCTGACATCTTTTCTTTTTCACTGTTTATTCTCCATCCGTCTGTCCTGCTGCTGTCAATCAAACTAAATCAGGTGTGAATGTTTCTTTTTTTAAAACAACAGCAAAACAATGTTAGAAAATGTCATTGGTAATATCAGTCAGATGTTTAGATATACTATGGAGGACCATTCATGCCAAGAAAACAAAAAGATGGTTTCAAAAATTTTAATTATCATGAAATAAAATTTGTATTCTTGACTCCATATGTCACATTAAGTTTTTAATCCTAGTCGTTACAATTTCTTTCAATATTTCTTATATATGTTATATATTTTGGTTTGTCTGAGCTTCCATAATCACCTCAAACCGGTAAAAGGCAGAAATCTGTCATTCTGTCAAAAAAATTCCTAAACCAAGCTGTGAATGGTATTTTACGGAAGCTTCTAATACCAACAAACGCATTTTTTCATTTATCATAATAAAGAAACCAACTTAACAGTAGAAAAAAACAAACGAAAAACACTTTTGACTGAATCTATCATTCCAACCCACTTATTTCCCACTGCAATTCATTTTTTGCTTTCATTATTAGGCATGTGTGGGCTTCCATACTTACTACAAACCAGTAAAACTAAGGAAAATCTGAAACTAACATCAGAAAAATCATATATACCAGTAGGCAGTTTGTTTACAGGATATGGGAGCCCATTTATGCCGAGGAAACAGAACAATTATCAGAGTGAAACTCTAGAAAATACCAATTAATGGTACAATAAATGAAATGCCAATTTAAAACATGTCATTTTTATTTTGTGTGTTAACTGTTGCAAAAAGTTAGTTTTTTTTTTAAATATCACAATTTGAAGTAGTTCCTTTTTCTTTTTGATAACACCTTGGCATACTTGGGCTTCTGTAACCCTTCCTCAGGGTCACCTGTAATCACAGGTAATAACATTAACCTTAAAGTTAAGAGTTTTTGTGCGTTTGTAGACAGAATGAGGTTGATTTGTAAAAAATAAAGACGAGGCTAAAGGTTGACGGCGTGCGTCCGCTGAGGTAATGAGGTTGGTGTGGAAACAGGAAATGGCGTTTGATGAGGTACGTGAGGGTGCAGTATGGCGTTTGTGGGAAAGTGGTTGAGTAATTCAGATGTTCTGAAAGCCAACGGCAGGAAGTCCTTTCAGCCTAGCTCAGGAAATTAAATCAACAAATCTTATTAATGTGTCGCCAGAATCAGACCCGCCCACTTCACACCGACGGCGGTCCGATCCAAAGTCCTTTTCTTCATATTGCTTCGCTTTCTTTTGTTCAAATTGTAAAAACAGAAACTCCATAGAAAATCTTTACGTTTACAACAATAAAAGCATAGAAATGTCATTTCGCTCCGCCCCCAGGCAGGATGCCCCGCCTACATGAAATAACTCCACCCACAGAGCAAACTTCAGCATGAGCTCTTGGTTCATCCCATCAAAGTACAGGAAGCAGAGACAAGAAGGAATAAAATTGCAAAATAAAAGTATTCCTCACGCGAGCAGCCCACCAGGGGAAGGGGATTTCTCTTTCAAATTAAAAGAACTGTTCTAATTCTCTCACAGATCCCAAGAAAGATTATTTTTGATATTTGGCGTCCTTAAACGAGGCGTGAACGCTTAGAATGATTAAAAGGTTAAATAAACCAATAAAAAATACATTTTCTACCTTCAACTTTTAATGTTTATAAAAAAATAGCTCAAAAGCTGATTTTACTTTGAAGGTCCAGGAAGTTTAGTTCCTCTCTAAACTTAAATAATTATGTTTTATTCTTAATATTTCATCTGTTCTTAGTTTTGGTAGCAGAGATGATAGCAGAAAGACAATACAAAAATACAATTTATAATTTCAAATTCCCAAATATTCCACTTTAATATATGTATATGTGAATATTTTCACAAATGGGAACGTTTTCAATTTTAATCTAGCGGAAAAATATTCATTTGGCTAAAGTTTAACTTTTGAGCCAAGTCAACATCTTATTTTTGATTGTATGATTTTAATTTTCTGCCTGGCATTGAATGGCCTCCATACAGACCAGATTAGATAAAAGTGATTATTAGTTAAAATAAATTGATTTGCAGCTGCATTAGATGCCAATAAAACAGGAAAAAAAAGGTTTTAGGAAAAACAATTGAATCTGAAATGCGCTTTTTTTTTTTTTTTTACGTATTAGCATTAATTATTATCAAAGTTTTTGCAACAACACTTCTGTTCCTTCCCTACAAATTTAAATTTATTTTCATCTATAAAACTTTTGTTCTTTGGATTTCTCTGTTTCATTCTTTCTACTTTTAATATTTTTCTTTTGGGGGCAATGTGGGGCTTCCATACAGGAGAAGAAGCATTTGACAGAAAGTGTTGGACTTTGTCCTTTATGCGGAATCTGTTGACGTGAGGATTCAGGACAGGAAGGAGGGAAGGAGGGAAGGGGACAAGTAAACCATCAAAGATTTAAAATGTGTTTCTTCATCAGTTTGCTCTGAAAAAACAAACAAACTTCAAAAGGATAAAAAATTCACATTCATGCGTCAGGAACTAATGGCTCCGCCTCCGAACCCTCACACCTAAAACACGGCGGCCGAAACGGCAAAAACCTGACAAAGATCAAAACAATGTATGAAGAAACAATCATAAAGGAAATCAAAGGTCACTTCCTCCAAAGTCTGACCGATTAGGTCAGAGGTCACTGCTGAGGTCAGAGGTCACTGCTGAGGTCAGAGGTCATCGGCTAATGGTGGCATTCACCCGCCGTGATTCAAGGTTTTTTTACATATTTTTCAGGAGTAGAAGAAAAACCTCCTGGTTGACTTCCGGGTCCAGATAGGGTCCCGGTTCTGGTCCAGGTGAGATCCCGGTACTGGTGAGATCTTAGTCCTGGTCCAGGTGAAATCTTCCCTCATCAAATCCTTTTTCCTTTACTCTGCTACAAAGTTAAAATTCAACTGAAAAATAATTTTATATATATAAAAAAAAAAAAAAGGTTTTAGGTTAGAGTTTTTTTTTTTTTTACCGCCATCTTTGTGGCGATGGATCATGTGACCTTCCTCTGGAGACGCTGATTGGTCCTTAGATGCAGGTCCGCATTCAGAATCAAGAGTTGGGCGTGGTGGTTAAGTGGGCGTGGTCAGGAGAGGGTCGCTATGACATCATCCGAAGAAACGACTCCCTCTGATCTAGAGACGGCCTTGGTCACGTGACCTGAGTCTCAAGCAGGGGTCAGAGGTCGTGTCAAGGATCCCGTCAGCTGAGAGACCCGTCCCTGCGCTCCAGCTGAGGGTCGCTGACGACGAGATAGAAACAAGAAATGGTCATTTAATTATTTACGTTTGACTGTTTATCATCATCACAGCCAATGATTGACAGGGAGACCCCGCCTCACTGGCCTGTCAGTAGGAGGAAGTGGGCGGAGTTATGAAACTGTAAACAATGAATGACACTAACAACAAAATGATTTTCACTATTTAAAATAAAATATCAATGAGTTTTTCAAATGAAAGATCATTTATGGTTTTATCTCCAGTTCCGACACGACAACTTGAGCGCCGTCCGTCTCGTCCGTCACACCGCCGTCTGTGGCGACTTTCCAACCGGTCCGATTCTTGATGCGGCAACTTTTTGGGTTTTCAGCCGCAGTTGGCGAAAATTATTCATGCAGCGTTCACCGCTGCCGTTAGTCAGCCTCGTACGAACGCCAAACAGGAAATAGTTATGTTGGTCAGGCGGAAGTTTGGGCTTATTGTGGGCGGAGCCTTAAAGCAATTATTCCCCTCGCATTTATTGGATTATCGGGCGCCATGATGGTTCGATCTGGATCAACTCTGCAGCTGTTTTATTTCACTGTGTGAACCTGGACGTTTGTGCTGCCGCTGATGAGGTCATCAGTTCTGCCGCTGATGAGGTCATCAGTTTTCTGATTTGTTTGATGTTTGTTATAATTCTCTTATGAGACAGGATAACATCCTGCTCTGCCGCCACTCCCAGTAGATGATTTGACCACGCCCCTTGATTGAAACGCGTCTCCATGACGACGAGGAAGTCAATAATAATTATAGTTTCTTTTCTGATTATTGGTCGACTATATTAGTCTTAATCACTGATCTGAATTTTTTGATGATGTCATAATAGATGACGGCAGCCACTGGAGGTGGTCAACTTCCGGTTCTCTTTCAGAGTAAAAGCATGGACCCCGAATCTAGTCCCTTTTACGGTTTCCATTCTCTCCTCGGGGCTGGACCGGTTCTGCTCTCAGTGCTGGGTCCGGATGTGGCTGTGAAGGCGGGTCAAGGAGGAGAACCTCTTTCCGCACTTGGAACAGCGGAGCGCCGAGGCACCGGCGTCCGCAGAAGGAGATGAGGGCGACGAGGTGTCGATGGCGGCGTTTTCAGCGACGTGAGTTTGACGATGAGCTTTGAGGAGGGACATTCTGCTGAACCTCCGCCCACACTCCTCACATTCCGACCACACCCTCCGCCTCTTCTTCTGCAGACAGAGACAGGAAATGAACAACAGGAAAGAGGAAGTACTCCATTCAGTAGTAGTCAAGTTTAACGTAATCTTCAACAACACAGTTAGTCACCAGCAGTGAAAGAACTGGTTTAAGAAGTCAAGAATCCCAACTTTCTACTTCCTGTTTGTTGCGTAAACAACCAAGCTTCAACCATCTGAGAGGAACGGGTAATATCTGCCTCTGCGATGTAATCGAGTATTTGCACGGGAGTACAAGTACATGATTATGTTTGCTTCCCTTTAAAGATAAAATCTGTTACTTTTTGAGAAAAGACGGTAGCAGCTACAGGAAATGCTGCTTCAAAATAAAAGACTTGTTGAGACATGGAGGGTTTCTGTCCACTGAAATTTTAGAAGGCTTTTAATTTGAAACAGGAAGCGTGAAGCTGTCAAGCCAAGTCCTTGAATAATGTGTTGGTTTAGTTGGGGACGCTGAACACAGCAAAAAATTTACTGTAAAAAAGTTACTGATGTTCGCGTCTAAAATTAGCTTCTGCTCAGGCAGACGCCCCAAATATTGCTGCTAACATTAGCTGCTAGCATTAATAATAATAATAAATAATAATACATTTAATTTATAATGCACTTTACATTTGGATCAAATCTCAAAGTGCTACAAAGCAAAAGAAGATAAAAGCATCAATAGAAATTAAAATCATAACTATATAAAAGCCTTAGCCGCTACTTGTAGCCCCAACCCCTATCAAACACATCTTCATCATTCAGACTAACTGGAATCTAAAACGGATCTGATTCTGGTGGTTCTGATCCGATTGGTGTCCTTTGATGAACTGAGACTACGTTACACCGCCCTGACGAACCCCCTCACCTTCCTCCCTTTGTCTTCCCCCCCTTCCTCCTCTTCTTCTTCCTCTTCTTCCTCCTCCTCCTTTGTTGCCGGGGGTGATGAGCAGGTCCGACCCGGCAACTCGGTTCCATCCCAGCCATCGTCAACCGCCAGAGCGGCCAGCGTCTCATTGGCGGAGGCAGCGGCGCCGGCATTCTCGTCATCGTCTTCCAGCAGCTGAGACGGGAGAGTCAGGAGACGATGAAGCATCGACGCCGAGGAACGGCGGCGCCCTGAGAGAAGAGAGGGAGGTTAACGCCAATATATTGACATTATACTGATGATGTCATCATGGTGTCATGTGACCGCCGTCAGTGATGCGTTAGCTGAAGACGTCCATATTCTTTATGCCCGAAGGCGCCGAGCATTACATCACAGATCAGAGGCAGAAAAAAATGTGTTCTTGGCGAATAAACACACATTTATATATCTCAGTAAATGTCCCGATGATGATGATGATGCTGTCTTCATCTGACCTCTGACCTCAGTCAGACGCTGGCATCCATCTTTTGAAGATGTTTTCTGACCAGTGTGAGTTTGATCATCTGTTAAAGATCCAATCCGTCCACCAGAGGGCAGCAGAGAGCTTCTTGATAATGAATGAATGAATTATTATTGATCCTTTTTTTTTTTTTTTATTGGATCTTATTAACAAAATACTTTTATTTTTTAATAGTCGGTTTCTGACTTCCCCTTTTTCAAAGGGTTTTCAGCATTTTCTATCTTTCATTATCTTTCATTGCATTAACATTTTATTTTGTGTTTTTCCGTTTAAAGGACTTATTCTTATATTCACTCACAACTATTTTAAGATTTCTAGTTAGCGATAACTGAATATTGAATTAATCTTTTTAAATAAGGAGCAGGTCAACCTGAAGCGCCGCCTTTTTATTTGAGATTTGATCCAATTGTAAAGTGCGTTATAAATTAAATGTATTACTATTATTCTATTTGGTTTCCTTTTTATGTCATTTATGTCTTTTTTTATGTTCTTTATGTCTTTTTATGTCATTTTTAATGTCATTTATATGCTACGTATTAGCGTAGCCGTTTTAACAGATTTCCCTCCTGAACGGTTCTTCATGGAGGTCCGGTCTGAGGTTCTGGTTTTCCCTTTTTTTTTGGAGCAGTTTACTTTTATTTGTTTGTTTGTTTTTAACTTAAACTTTTCCAGTACTTTTTAACCGTATTTAATTGGCCCCTCCCCCTGATGCCGCAAACCATGCAGGTAAACATTGGCGCTCACCTCCACTGCTGCTCCCGCTGACGGCGTCCCTTTGTGTGTTTGCGTCGTCTCCATCAGGAGAAAACACCTCCATGTCTTCCAGAGGGGTCCAGCGGGGGTCCTGCTGGGGGGAGGAGGGGGCTGGCTCCAGGGTCAGGGAGGGGGCGTGGACAGGCGGCACCTGTTGCAACCCGCCCTCACCAGCAACCCGCCCACTGGCCCCCCCTTGGCCCTGGAGCTCCCTGATCTCACTGCACCACTTCTGACCGAAGACCTTGTCCAGGATGGGGACCCAGTCCTGAGAGACGGAAAGGATGGGGGGGGGCTCTGGGTCTGTGTGTGTGTGTGTGTGTGTGTGTGTGTGTGTGTGGGGGGGGGGGGGGGGGGGGGGGGGGGGGGGGGGGGGGGGGGGGGGGGGGGGGGGGGGGGGGGGGGGGGGGGGGGGGGGGGGGGGGGGGGGGGGGGGGGGGGGTTGGGGGGGGGGGGGGGGGGGGGGGGGGGGGGGGGGGGGGGGGGGGGGGGGGGGGGGGGGGGGGGGGGGGGGGGGGGGGGGGATTCAGGTTTAAGAAATAGAGGCTTTTAAATACAATCTCAGACATGTTTGACTCTTGAGTGTGAGAAGAGGGGGGAGGGGCACAGTAACAAAGCAGGTTCTCTGAGTCATGGTCCCCACCCACCGTCTCTCTCCTCCACCTCTTTAGATGCCTCAGCCAGCTCCTCCCGGGCGTCCTCAGACCCGCTGGGTGACACCGAGTCGTTCTCCGACCCCCTCCTCCGACCCCCTGCTCCTCTCCCCCCTCCACCTCCCCCTCCTCTGTCGCAGCTCTTGCCCAGCCTCTCCTCCAGGACCTGCTGCTCCGTCTCCATCTTGGTGATCTCCAGCAGAAGGTCATCAAACGAAGCCTCCACGATCTTCGTCAGCTCACGCACTGCGAAGTCCAGGACCTGCTCCATGACGGATTTCAGCTGGTCTGAGAGCGAGAGAGAGCGAGAGGCTGTCAGAAGGTGTCCGTGTTAACATCCCCTCAACTGAAACGCCGTTTCCATGACAACAGTTTTGCTATAAACAGAGAAGTCTTTCACTACCAGTTAGCAGCTAGTGCTCACACCTAAAGTTACATCACACCTAAAGCTACATCACACCTAAAGCTACATCACACCTAAAGTTACATCACACCTAAAGTTACATCACACCTAAAGCTACATCACACCTAAAGTTACATCACACCTAAAGTTACATCACACCTAAAGTTACATCACACCTAAAGTTACATCACAACTAAAGTTACATCACACCTAAAGTTACATCACACCTAAAGTTACATCACACCTAAAGCTACATCACACCTAAAGTTACATCACACCTAAAGTTACATCACAACTAAAGTTACATCACACCTAAAGTTACATCACACCTAAAGTTACATCACACCTAAAGTT
>VRLP01008942.1:0-10000 GCA_009660295.1 Lophius piscatorius
CATTCCACAGACGAGGGGCAGCAGAACAGAAGGCCCGATCACCCATGGTGCTGAGCTTAGTCCGGGGAAGGAGGAGGCGGTATGAGTGGGTAGAACGGAGGGACGGTGTCGAGGTCAGTGGGGTGAGTAGTTCTTTTAGGTAGGGGGGTGCGTTACCATGGTTACACTGGTGAGTGAGGAGAGAGATCTTATAATCAATCCTGGTGGAGATGGGAAGCCAATGAAGGGACTGAAGAACGGGGGTGATGTGTTCGTGTTTACGAACTCTCATCAGGATCCTTGTAGATGTTTTGAACATACTGAAGTCTTTGAAGACTTTTATCAGGGATCCCGATGAGAAGTGATGAAGGTCGTTACAGTAATCCAGTCTGGAGGAGACGAACGCGTGGACCAGCTTTTCAGCATCACTCAAGGTGAGTGAAGAACGGAGTTTCGAGATATTTCTGAGATGGTGAAAGGAGATCTTGCAGATGTGTTTGATGTGGGATTCAAAAGTGAGTTGAGGGTCAAATCTTACACCGAGGTTGGTGACTGATGAAGACTGATGAAGATTGATGAAGAGAGGGGAATGTCATGACCAGAGAAGGTAATACTGGTTATGGAGGAAGACTGGGTCTGATGTGGGGTAACAATTAAAATAGCCAAAAGGACGGAATGGAGTTATCGGAGCGGGAGCGACAATATACATATATACATATATATATACATATAATATATACTACAATATACATATAATATATATGTATATTGTAGTACCACTACTACTATTCTATATGTATATTGTTGTACCACTACTACTATTCTATATGTATATTGTAGTACCACTACTACTATTCTATATGTATATTGTAGTACCACTACTACTATTGTATATGTAGATTGTTGTACCACTACTACTATTGTATATGTAGATTGTAGTACCACTACTACTATTGTATATGTAGATTGTTGTACCACTACTACTATTGTATATGTATATTGTAGTACCACTACTACTATTGTATATGTAGATTGTAGTACCACTACTACTATTGTATATGTAGATTGTAGTACCACTACTACTATTGTATATGTAGATTGTAGTACCACTACCCGACCAGGATCCTCCAGAGTCGCTGACTTTGGAGGTTTTCCAGACAAGTCCAACTTAGAGCAGTCCAAGAACCAGAAGGTCTAGACCCAGAACGTTTTGTTCTGGGTCGAGACCATCTAGTGATGAGCCTAGACCAAAGTGCCACAGACCGATACCGGGCCTCTCTAGAAGTTCTAATCTACCTCGCCATTCCTGAACACTTTGGTTCTGCAAGTCCTGAAGGTGTTTGTTGGGTTTGTAACCCGTGGCTGAAAGCAGGTCGGTACCTGGTGATTATTTCTGATTCACTTCCCAATCTTTCCTTTATTTAGTCACCAGTCTTTTATTGTGAAAGTCCGATATCCTGCATGAAAGAGGTTCTGTTGATGTCTCTTTGATCTCTACTGGTGGTTCATCTGACAAAGGAGGTGCAACTACATCAGGACCATAACGAAGAAAGATGTCGGGCTCTGCTACGACGCGCTGTTCTTCTGCAGGATTCGGAAACAGCCTCCAGAGATGAAGGTGCCACGTCTTCCTCTGCTCCTGCTGTCTCTGAGCAGAACCTGACCCGGCTCAGGTCTTTGTGCTCAGGTCTTTGTGCTCAGGTCTTTGAGGTGTCATATTTGGATCGGTACAATCCCTCAAAGAGCCGATGACTCAGTAGTGGGTGGGTGGTCTCGCCCACACAGGATATCTGCCTCTGGCCCTCCACTCATCCACCTCCTCCACCTCCTCCTCCTCCTCCTCCTCTACCTCCTCCTGCTGTTCCTCCATTCCATTTTGTGTTGGATTGATAAAAGGTGATCACAAAGTATCCTTGTTCCTGCAGGGAATCACGTTTAAAGAGAAAGAGCTGAAGTCCAGCCACTTCCTGCAGCTGTAAGCGTTTCCTTCTCCCTCCACCCTCCTCCCTCCTTTCTCCTCTCTCCTCCCTCCTCCCTCCTCTTCAGTCCTTGCTGAGCCATTACGGATCTTACGAGGCCTCATCAGAACCAACAGCCTGGATCTAATCTGTCCTTGCTCCTGGTGAAGACAAAGCTTGACTGATCCCATAATCACTTCTCACCTTCTCTCTGCTCCTCTACCTTTCTCCTCTGATTCCAGACACTCCCATCCATTTCACCTCATCTCTGCTTCATTCCTCCTCTCCTGTGAACATCCATCTTTCTTCTCTCACATCTTATTCAGTGCAGAGTAGAATGTTTGCTTCCTGTCTGGAATCATCATCCATCCGGACCAGGACCTGTTCTCCATCTGCTCCTTCCATGAAGATGAAACTGAGATCTTCTTTGCTGACTCCCAAAAACAACAGAGAGGAGAATGAATGAGTACAGACCTCTCGTCCTGCCTGTGCTCGGCCTCCTTCTTGTTCCTCCTGTCTGCTCACCGTGAGTTTGGTTTTTGTCGTATTTTGTTTTCGTCGAATCACAGTTGATTTTTTCTCTCCGGCTGTTACGACCAAAAAACTTTCTTTCACGTGTTCAAGAACTTCTACCTCAGCGAAGTCATCTGGATGACATCGCTGTGAAGGAGGAAGAGGAGGAGCTCTCTCAGTCATACATTCATTAATACATCTACTCCATTCATCACATGATCGTTTTAATACATTCATCACAGGATTATATTTAATACATTCATCACAGGATTATATTTAATACATTCATCACAGGATTATATTTAATACATTCATCAGACGATCATATTTAATACATTCATCACAGGATCATATTTAATACATTCATCAGACGATCATATTTAATACATTCATCACAGGATCATATTTAATACATTCATCACAGGATCATATTTAATACATTCGACAGAAAGAAAGACAGACAGACAGAAAATTAGTCCGACAGACAGACAGACAGTTAGACAAACAGTCAGACTGACAGACAGACAGTCAGACAAACAGTCAGACAGACAGACAGACACTCAGACAGACAGACAGACAGACAGACACTCAGACAGACAGACAGACACTCAGACAGGTAGACAAACAGACCCTCAGAAAGTTAGACAGACAGTCAGACAAATAGTCAGACAGACAGACAGACAGACACTCAGACAGTTAGACAGACAGACACTCAGACAGACAGACAGACAGACACTCAGACAGACAGACAGACACTCAGACAGACAGACAGACAGACAGACACTCAGACAGACAGACAGACACTCAGACATTTAGACAAATAGTCAGACAGACAGACAGACAGACACTCTGACAGTCAGACAGACAGACACTCAGACAGTCAGACAGACAGACAGTTAGACAGACAGACAGACAGACACTCAGACAGACAGACAGACACTCAGACAGACAGACAGACAGACACTCAGACAGACAGACACTCAGACAGTTAGACAAATAGTCAGACAGACAGACAGACAGACACTCAGACAGTCAGACAGACAGACAGACAGACACTCTGACAGTCAGACAGACAGACACTCAGACAGTCAGACAAATAGTCAGACAGACAGACAGACAGACACTCAGACCGTTAGACAGACAGACAGTCAGACAGACAGACAGTCAGACAGACAGACAGATTTACGGTGAAACACCAGCAGCTGCCTGAATGATCGGTAAAGAACGGGTCGTCGTTTACCGGACGTAAAATAAATCACCATGGAAACAGAAAAAATAGTCTTATAGTAAAATTACATTTTGTTCCCTAAAAATCAACATGATTTCATGAATATATTCTAATTTCTAATTTCTAATTTCTGTAGAAATGATTTGATTCTCTTTCTTAATGATTAAGTTGATTTTGTCACTTTTCAGAATATGTTTCCAGTGACGACCTTCTAATGGATTTTTGGTATTTTTCCAATAAGTCTACCAAAAGTTTGTTTTTTCAGTTAAAATTCTTTGTCTTCTTCACATTTTACTGGCCGTTACTTTATTCAAATGAATTGACTTTATCCACTGGAGTGAAGCACGTTTTTGTGATTTCAGGGGTTTTTGATGTTTCACAGTTTGTTTGTTTGGAACCGTCATTTTTAGGCTGGAGGAGTCAGAGTGGAATCTGGGGATTTGGCGGTTCGGTGTGAATCTTTTCTCTCCGCCTGTTTATTTAATGTTGTGTTGTTGGTTAATTATCGCTTTCAAGTTTTCTTTCTTTCAAATGAAAATCAGTGGTCTATAAATACTCAGAAGAGGAAACACTCCGGGGGTTTTTCCCGCTTTGAGCTTTGAACAGATTCTACGTCTGCCGGATTCACAATCTATAAATACTTATGCGGATAACTCTCTCTCTCTTTTGTTTTTCATCGCCCTTCTCTCCCAGCGTCTTCCTCACGTGAGTGGGCGTGGGCCCCGTCCCGTCCAAATTCAATCTGCAGTCTAATTATGTACCAGAACCCCGCTCAGAGTTCTGGTTGTCGGGTCTCAGCGCGGCTCCGGCTCCAGCCTGGTTACAGACGGGCCCTCCGGTCACAGATTCAGCCTTAATCGGTGAATCGTCCTAATTTATGGATGACGTTATTTTTACCCTCTCTTCACTGAACCGGAACTTTCCCGCCGGCCCCTTGCCAACGTCTCAGGGGCGATTGGGGGGGGAGTGATCTGTGGAGGCTTTCTGCAGACATGACCCCCATCCATCCTGAGCAGAACATCTAACAGTCAGAACATAAAGCCTCGGGGTTCTGGTCCATCTGCAGGAACGGTAGGACTCGTCTTATTGACGGTGATGTCATTGGATGAGTTTGGTAGAAGGTTTAAAAGCTGAAGCGTCTGAAAGTTCTTAAACCCTCTGCAGTCTGAGGCCGTCTGGTCTTCATGGACCCCGTTAAATAAGATGAGATGAGTAAGTATGAGAAGAGAAGAGATGAGAAAAGAGGGGATGAGAAGAGATGAGAAGAGATGAAAAGAGATGATGTGATATGATATGATATGATATGAGAAGAGATGAGAAGAGATGAGAAGAGATGAGAATAGAAAAGATGGGATGAAAAGAGATAAGCAGAGATAGGACTAGATGAGAAGAGATGAGAAGAGATGAGAAGAGATGAAAAGAGATGAGATGAGATGATATGAGATAAGAAGATATTAGACTAGATGAGAAGAGATAAGAAGAGATTAGACTAGATGAGAATAGAGGAGAAGAGATGAGAAGTAATAAATTGAAATATTAAAATGAAGAATTAAGTATGAAGTATGAAGTACTAAGTACTTGGTCCTAGTTGTTGAACTGAGGGAGGAGTTACAAGTTTCCACTGAGTGACACAATCGCTTCAAACACTTAATCATCCGTCTTTGTTCAGCTCATTAACAATCGTGAAGAAGTGGCGGTCCAACAGAACCACAAGAGGAATCATTCCTGAGGTACCGCTGACTGCTGTCTGTGTTTGTGTGTGTGTCTAGGCCTAAGCTGTCGCCCCTGAATAGAAGGGTGTTTCCCCCAAAAGCCCCCAATCCCCTGCAGTGCACCGGCAATCCCCCTGAGTGAGGTCCTTCAATCAAATGTGATTCTTATGCACCAGATTTGCACTAAATTAGACCAACAGTAGAGAAGTTTTGGCAGAGATAAAGCTCCTCCTAGTGGCTGAAATATGAAACTAATCTTTCCCAAAATCAGCCCAGCCCTTCCTCGCACTGAGGTCTGGAATTCTCCAAAACCCAGAATGCATCTGTGTGCTGAAAAACGCTGTTTTTGAGTAAGTGACATGAAAGCGCTCACAGAAGAGATCAAAGTTCTGCAGCCATGTTTGTGGACCAGAGTTGAAACTTTTCTACAAACTCCTGCTGCTCTGAACCACCCTTAAGGTTCTGGACCCCCACCCGTCTTGAGACGGGAGAGTTTGTGTGTGTGTGTGCGTGTGTCTGTGTGTGTGTGAGTGTGAGTGTGAGTTTGTGTGAGTGTGTGTGTGTGTGAGATTGTGTGTGTTTGTGTTTCTGTGTGTGTGTGTGTGTGTGTGTATGTGACTGTGTCTTCTTGTGTGTGTGTGTGTGTGTGTGTGTGTGTGTGTGTGTGTGTGTGTGTGCGTGTGTGCAGGTGATAATGTGTGTCGTACTCATGTTGTCCATCGTCTCATCATTAATCATTTCTGCTCTGCCCCGACACGACCATCAGTTATTGAGATGTGTAATAATTTGGAATTGATTTAGTCCAAAGAGACACACACTCTCTCTCACACACACACACACACACGCACGCACGCATGCACGCACACACACACACACACACTCTCTCAAACACACACACACACACGCAGGCACGCACACACACACATTCTCTCAAACACTGGCACACACAAACGCTCTCACACACACACACACACACACAAACGCTCTCTCACACACAAACATTCTCTCACACACTGGCATACACAAACGCTTTCACACACACACACACACACAAAAGCTCTCACACACATACACACACTCTCTCAAACACACACACACACTCTCTCTCACACACACACAATCTCTCACACAGATACACTCTCTCAAACACACACCTACACTCACACACACACGCACACACACACACACACACTCTCTCAAAAAGACACATACAAATGCTCTCACGCACACACACAATCTCTCTCACACACACACACACATGGCTGCTGACGGCGTACATTCTTGCAGAAAAACGTTTCTTGTATTTTCGTTCAATCAATCTTTATTTATATAGGAGCAATTCACAACAGGTTGTCAGAAGGTGTCTTCCAGAAGGAGCAGGTCTGGACCGTACTCTTTATATAATGATCCTATAGAGACCCAACAGAATCTTCTGTGAGCAGAAGGCGGAGACAGAGGAGAGAAAAAACTGCCTTTAATGGGCAGAAACCTTGAGCAGATCCAAGACTCAGGGTGGACGGCCTTCTGCCAGGACCAGTTGGGTTTGTGCGTGGGGGGGGGGATTCTTCTGCTCCTATTCATTTATTCTTATATCACATTAGTGGTTCTGATTTTATCCTCTAGCTTTAATCCTCCAGCTCTCCAGTTCCTCCGTCTCCCTCCCTCTGTTCCTCCTCCGTCTCCCTCCCTCTGTTCCTCCTCCGTCTCCCTCCCTCTGTTCCTCCTCCGTCTCGCTCCCTCTGTTCCTCCTCCGTCTCGCTCCGCTGTGATTCAGAATTACCCTGTTTACTCTGATCCAGCAGCAGGAACCAAGGAGATGATTACTGCTCCCTCTCTCCTTCTCTCCCTCTCCCTCTCTCTCTCTCTCTCTCTCCCTCTCTCCCTCTCTCTCTCGCTCCAAATTATGACCATTGATTTGTGTCTTCATCACGTCTTCAGGAGATCTTGTTCAACAGCATCTCCAGAGTCCAGAGCAGCTCAACGCTGCCATCTAGTGACCGTTGAATCCTCTGGTGCTGGACCAGAAGAGCAGAGGTTCATGTCTGTTCCTCTACAGCAGGAAGCTTCTTACCTGCTGCTGGACGTCAGAACCCGTGAGCAGCAGACGTCACCCACGGGTGCATGAGCTCAGTGTGGGTGAGCGAGGGTGATTTCCTGCCTCCCTTTCTCTGCGTTGGTCCTCGTGATGCTGGAAGGAGTGGGTGGAGCAGAGTCGTGATCGGCGGCGCCGGTTGAAGGCTGGAATGTTCCGCTCATCTGCTGCACATTAGAACCTCAGACCTAAAGCCGATTCGATTAGCCGTCCGATCCAGTGCCACTGATTACAGCCAACGTGAAGGAGGAAGAGTCGGTACACTGAACAAAATGTTTGCTTGAATTTCCTTCCTCTACTTTACCTTAAAAACCGTCGGACCGACTTTGTCCAAAAGTGGTCCAAAGAATCCTTTTCTTGTTTTTGAGTTTTTGCGGTACCGGAGTGACGCCTCCGACGCTGAAGAGAATTTTCTTCCATTCATTACGATGTTTTTAGAAATCGGATTGAGCTCCATTGTAAAATAACTATTTGACATTTAAATTTTTTTTATTATTTAGAACATTCTTATTATGCTTTATGATTGACAGCCGCGACTTATAAAAGAAAATATTAAAATAAATATTTTAAAGTTAATGAATAGTGAGTTATGAATCCGCTCAACTATTTCACATAACATGTTTATTTATCGTGTTTGTGGTCCGATGTTTGTTTACGTACATCCTCCTACGATCACCTCTGCCTCGGCGCCGTCCTCCATGTTGGCATCATAACCTCAGAGATCTGCTTCCTGTTTACCGTCACGTGTTTATTGTCCAGACGCTCTTTCATTCTAATCCAAAGTCTATGTTCTGAGTCAGAGAGTCCGTCTTCAGTCCAGAGCGTTTGCTCTCATGAACGGAACCGTCAGGGATCAAAGTCCAGTGAGACACGGCGTCTTCACTTCAACGGAGGAACGTTTGAGTTCTGGGGCAAATCTGTGTGTGTGTGTGTGTGTGTGTGTGTGTGTGTGTGTGTGTGTGTGTGTGTGTGTTTATGTTTGTGTGAGTTTGTGTGTGTGTGTGAGATCAGAGAAGTAATTACTACTAAATGCTTTTGAGCAACTGTCACCAAAACGTCTTCACGAAGAGCGACATTTCATTTACCGAACAATCGCACGGCGGTTACTAAACACACTTCTGTGGCATGAACGACAAAATGTTTGTTGTAAACTGTCAGAGTGTTTTTCTGTCGGCAGAAGACATGAACTCAATCATCGTTCTCCGCTTGATTACTTACTACAAACATGGAATTCACTGCTTTATTTCTCAGAGTGATGTCACTGATCTCAGCCAGTCACTCCAGTCAAACTGTAAACATCCTGTTTACGTGAGAGTTTACCGCTGACGGTGGATGAAGAAGAGCCGCTTTCAGCTTCCTCACTTCTCACTACGGTCTCTCTGGAGGTCAAGTAGCGCATTTTTACACCTCCACCTCTCTGTCCTCTCCTCCACCGCCTTTTTCATCCTTCCTTTCTCTTCCATCAGAGCAGACAGAAGATGTGAAGCTGTGCTGCATTCACCGCCCTCTTCTTCAGTCTGACACACACACACATACACACACAAACACACAGAGACAAACACACACATATATACACACACACATACACACAGAGACAAACACACACACAAACATATAGAGACAAACATACACACACACGTATACACACAGACACATATACACACAGACACATATACACACACACACAAATATATAAACACACACAGAGACAAACATACACACATATATATACACACACACAGAGACAAACACACACACAAACACACAGAGACAAACACACACACACACAAACACACAAAGATACATATACAAGCACACACAAACACACATATACACACACACAGACAGATACACACACACAGACAGATACACACACATATACACACACACATGTATACACACACATACAGACAAACACACACACGTATATACACACACAGAGACAAACACACACATATACACACACACACATACACACACAGAGACAAACACACACACACAAACGCAGAGACAAACATACACACACACACACATACACACACACATACTCACATATACACACACATACACATATTTACCTGACACACTCGTCAGGTGTCATGCAACGAGGCTGATCCCCAAAAGCTGCTGCTGTTGTCATGGTGACGACTGCAGCAGTAACACTCTGCTGCCATGGTTTCCAGGCACAATGAGCGGGGGGGGGGGGCATGAGCAGTTGTTGTGTGAGTATGTGTGTGTATGAGTATTTGTGTGTATGAGTATTTGCGTGTGATTAAGTGTCTGTATGTGTGTATGTGAATTTTTTGGTGCATGTACGTGTGTGTATGTGTGTATATGTGTATGTTTATGTGTGTGTATGTATGTGTGCGTATGTGTGTGTGTAT
The DNA here is from genome assembly GCA_009660295.1 of Lophius piscatorius. Taxonomy (NCBI): domain Eukaryota; kingdom Metazoa; phylum Chordata; class Actinopteri; order Lophiiformes; family Lophiidae; genus Lophius; species Lophius piscatorius. Next base: position 9,867 of record VRLP01008942.1, read on the forward strand.
GTGTGTGTGTGTGATTAAGTATATATATGTGTATGTGTATATGTGTGTATGTGTATGTATATGTGTGTATGTATGTGTATGTGTGTATGTTTGTGTGTGTGTATATGTGTATGTGTGTGTATGTATGTATGTGT
>VRLP01008942.1:12500-14722 GCA_009660295.1 Lophius piscatorius
TCCGAAAGCGAAGGCTTTCACCAGCACTGACCTCCAGCACCTGAACCCAACAACACTTTCATATCTTGTCAGCGGATGAAACACTGGATGTTTGACGCAGGTAAAGCTGCTGGTACACCTCAGCACCAGAACTCAAACTGTGTGATGTTTCCACAGCTGATGTCTCTGACCCGGTCCGAGCCGTCAGACCTGCTTTCCACGACATTAGAAGCTGCCTGGCTGAACATCAAGCAGAAGATGCCGGCTGTAACTCGTCTGGTCCTCGTCATCAATGGTTACGAACGAGGACGTAAATAATAAGGATAATAACAATAATATAATCAATATTTGTGAAGTCGGTGTCAGAAACTGAAGCCGTTTTGGAAGGAGCAGTTTGTGGAGCAGCCAGGAGCGGCTGTGCTCCTTCAGAGGGAGGTGAGGACCTCGCCTGAAGCTGTGTCAGCTGTCAGGAGGTTATTTGATCGTTTCTCCTTCTTCACTGTCCGACCATCTGTCAGTCACTGCGCCGGGTCTCCAGCTCTCTCCCCCCAGCTCTCTCCCCCCAGCTCTCTCCCCCAGTTCTGATCCGATCGTTGATAAACCCTTAAATCGACACTGCTTCGCGTTTACGTTGCTGCACGGAACCCGAGAAGAACCAGGAAGATGATGCTGCATATGTGAATGCTGGAGAACCAGCACCCGTGTGGAGCGCTCACTCCCCGGCGACGGAGCAGCAGCTTGGAACAGGTTGGGGTAAGGGGTCTGGTGGTTTGAACTAGATCACGGCTTCTCAAACTATGGTAGGCGGGTTAGAATGCTAGTGGTACGCATTCTTCCTCTAGTGGTACACGGAGGAATCTCTGAAATTGCTGAGAGGAGTGCCTGGTTCTGTAGAGTTCTAGAGAGTTCTGGAGTCAGCTGCTCTCTGCTGGAAATTCTCTTATGGCGTAAGGTAAGAGATGATTTTATCCAGAACTTCATCTGGGTCTGTAACTAGCATCTGGTTCAGCTTAACATCTACCTGGTTGTCATCCACCGTCCAGAGGGTTGGCGCTCCCACGAGGTCCGTTAGTCGATGCTCTGATAAAATGATCCAAACCAAAAACGTCTGTTCAGACAAGTGAGACAATATTTGAAGAAGGTCAATGATTACGATAGTCAACAAGGTGACGATGACTGAAGACACCGAAACCAACATAAAGTCAAGCTAAGAGCGGAAACTCCTTCAAGCAGAACATGGAGACGCGGATGACCCAGATGATCACGGTCCTGAGGCTCGATTCTTTTCCAGTAGGAATCTACTCATGTCAAACTTCTCCAGGTCATCTCGTCTCTGCATGAGGCCACTCAGCCTAAATCTTTGCCCTGATGTTCTGGACTCTTTCTGAAACAATAGTTTCAGTCTGAGTTGTTGACAGAACTCTTTTCAAATTCTGGTGCCTCCGTCATTCTACACCTGGAGAAGTTCTTTCAGCTGCATCCGTCTGCCTGCCGTCAGAAGGCCCAGTCTCTCTGGAGGATCTTCTCGCACTCCGGCTGAATGTTAACCCACCCAGGTTCTGATGGAACGTCTTCCTTCATGAGGAGAGCAATCAGCAGATGAGTTTCACTTCTGAATCTGATGGAGATGGATTCAATGAAACATTCTCTGCTCGTCTCAGACCTGGAGACATTTCTGAGAGATGCAGTTTCTGAAATAAACTCCTGGTGGCGTTTTTCACTGACAAATATTTGTGCCGCCGCTTCCGACTGAAATTACTGTCCAAGAGGTTTTCAAGGGGAAATGGGCTATTCTACTCAGCTCAGCAGAGATCAGCAGTGGGTGGAGGTCGGCCAGCTGTGGGTGGAGGTCCGTCAACAGTGGATGCTGGTCTGCCAGTGGATCCCAGATACCATACCGGATACGATACCGGATATGATGTGATACCAGATACAACACGATACCAGATATGATACGATACCAGATATGATACGAGATATGATAAGAGATATGATAAAACACGATAAGAGATATGATACGAGATTCGATAAGAGATATGATACAACACGATAAGAGATATGATAAGAGATTCGATAAGAGATATGATACAACACGATAAGAGATATGATACGAGATACGATAAGAGATATGATACGAGATACGATAAGAGATATGATACGAGATACGATAAGAGATATGATAAAACACGATAAGAGATATGATACGAGATACGATAAGAGATATGATACGAGATACGATAAGA
>VRLP01008943.1:0-14714 GCA_009660295.1 Lophius piscatorius
TCTTTGAAAGAAGGTCCCTGGTCTTTGAAAGAAGGTCCCTGGTCTTTGAAAGAAGGTCCCTGGTCTTTGAAAGAAGGTCCCTGGTCTTTGAAAGAAGGTCCCTGTGTTACAATAGAGACGTTGTTGTACTTTAACAATATTTCATTAATGAGTTATTGACCCAGGTGGATCAAGTCTTTACCCGCCTGCGTCTTTTTTGACTGACACAAGAGGTGAGCAACACTTCTATACACTTCCTGTGTGTCTCGCCGCTACGTTAACTTTGTTCCGGTATTTGTACGATTGTTTCACACCTTGTTAAGTTGGTACTTTATTTTCTACACAAGTATATCAGTAATCATCTTTAGGGCCAATCGTCATAAAAAAACGACCTTTAAAAATAGTCTGGTAAAGAAAGTCACACAGTTCTTTAGTTTTGATTGGCCCTTCACACCAACAGCCAGTAACCCACGGCAAACATCCGCCTCAGAGTGGCCTGTCGCCAAAAACAACATGTGACATGCGGTCTGATGGAGCCGTCATCAATCATGTCAGAGTTTCAGATATGATTTTACATTCTGACCGTTTATTTGCTGCTCAGTCACCAGCCGGATGGATGTCCCGCCTCTTGGTGAGTATTGATCTCTGCTGGGGGGTTTCTACCCACAGTGCTCTCTGTTCTTCCGCTGTCAGTATCAAAGACAAGTCTAATTTACTGTGTTGCCCCACATTAAGAAGGTTGTCGGCTCAAACCCCCCGTCCTCAAAAACCTCCACTGGTTCTCTGTCCCACAACAAATTCAGATTAGAATCCTCCTCCTCACTCACAAACCCTCCAGAACCAGGCCCCTTCCTACCTCTCTCTCTCTCTCTGTCATGTCTCACAAACCCAAAGCCCGCGTCGCTTTGCCCGGGTAAAGATGGGTAGAATTTATCAAACGTGGTTCAGGAGATCAGCACTTCCTGTTCGAATACCTGGAAGGAGGTTCTTTGGCAAAGTCGGGCAGAGGATAGCTGACGTAGTCCTCGTCCAATAGGAACACGTCGGTGCTGGTCAGGATCAGGGTTCTGGGCTGGAGCACTGGCGACGGGACAGAGGGAGAGAGACCTGAGAGGGCGGAGCCCTGGCTGGAGAGACCGCCGGGGATCTGGACCTGAAGGACGCGGGACAACAAGCAGACGAGAAGATTGAGACAACAACGGAGAGTTCTGTGCAGAAGCGACATGATGAAGTGACATCATTAGACGGAGTTTCCAGGTTTGGAACCGTCGTGTCCGAAAACCTAAATTCACAGGAGACCCGGCTCACACCGGAACCACCAGCTGCAGGAGAGAAAAGTCTCACCTGGAAGACCAGCAGGTAGAGCAGGACGTTGAAGGAGCGTGAGGATGAGGACGCTGTGCTGGCTGGAGTCTTCCTCTCTGCCACAATGAAGGTCAGGTCTCCCATCTCCTCCTCGCTGGGGTAAATAAACTTCACCCTGCTGCTGTGGACCAGCTCGTAGTTCTGCATCTTACCTGGACAAGGAGAAGGTTACTCCTGACAAATCAGCACTGTGATGTCACTGTGGGTTCTGACTCTGAACTTCTCAGCCGTTTCTGCTGCAGCAGAACTTCTGTGGCATCAGACAACACTTCCTAGCCTTCCCTCCCCCCCACTATCAATGAGACTGGTGGTCCCTCCTAGATCACATTGGTAGGTTCTAACTACTGCAGACCAGGAGCACCCCAACAAAGCCCGCAGTTTTGGAGATGTTCTGACCCGTCTCATCGTCCCTGGTCCAAGTCTCTCAGATGCTCCATATTTCCTGTTTCCAGCACATCAGGCGCCACGAGGTAAACCATGTTATTCAGTGGTTGTAATGTAATGGCAGACGTATATCTAGGCCTCATCAGATGCTCACATGGACAACATGTATTTCAAATCCTTAAAGAGGTGGAAAATGAATGACTCATGCAGAAACGTTTAAGTGAAAGCCTGAATGTAGAACCTGTCGGTCCGATTGGACCTTCATGAGGTCCAGGAACAGGGAGGACCTCTGACGGACGGGGGTCTCTGCTGGTTACCTGTGCTTTTATGGGTGAACTGAGAGTAGAAGTCCTGGTCGGACGGTTCTGGAGGAGGAAGCTGCTGCTGCAGACTGAGAGCAGACATCAGCTCCTGAAGGAAGACGCCCGTCCCATAACTGTCCCTGCTGAGACAGCACACAATGTGATCGGCCGAACGACCTGCAGACCCAGAGAGGGAGAGAGGGAGAGAGACAGTAATGGGAGTGAGGAGTAGGAAGAGAGAGAGAGAGAGAGAGTAATGAGAGAGAAATGAGAGAGAGAGAGAGAGAGAGAAATGAGAGAGAGAGAGAGAGAGTAATGAGAGAGAGAGAGAGAGAGGGTAATAGGAGTGAGGAGTAGGAAGAGAAAGAGAGAGAGAGAAAGAGAGAGTAATGGGAGTGAGGAGTAGGAATAGAGAGAGAGAGAGAGAGAGAGAGAGAGAGAGAGAGAGAGAGTAATGGGAGTGAGGAGTAAAAAAAAGAATTTTAAACATTTACACTAGTTTGCAAAAAATGATATTGAATAGTTCTTTGTAAAAAACAAAACAAACGGCATAACAGATGGGAGAGTTCATTGGTTTACGGTCCTCATCAAAACCTTCCATCATTTTATACTTCTAAAGGCCAAAACCTTTCTACACACATCAGCCATAAGAATACAACCACCTGTCAGTGGTGGTATTCTTATGGCAATTCTGCAGTCTGTGTGGGGGGGACTAACCTACGAGTCTGAAGTACTGGTCAAACAGGCCCACGTTGACAGCCAGCAGGTCGGACAGTCTGATGGACAGACAGCAGCACAGACAGACGTCCGGGTCGCCGGAGTCCATGATGTCCAACACTGACAGACACACAGACACGGACAGAGGGGGTTTCATAAGACTGCAGACCCTTCATGTCTGTGGAGACTGTCAGTCAAATGAAGTGGGCGTAACATTAAAACCACTGAGCGCCTTATACATGTTCATACACAGACTAGCAAAACTGTTATAACCTACACATGCCAAAACATTGTGACCACCACCAGGGGACCTGCCCATGCAAACCAGCAAGAACATTCTAATCATTTTAAACTTCTTTTATACATTTAATCTGACTATTTGGAATTATTGATACTCATATGACTCTTCAACCTTCTTAATCATTTTCTTCATCTCATTCATACTTATACAGATTCTTACTCCTTCAATTTAAAGTCAGCATCGCAGACTGCCATCAGATTTTTCAACAGAACTTCAGATTATCCAACATCTTTCAAGCATTATCATTTTCATTTTTTCATTTCAACTTCTGATTCTAGTCCTTCACCAATCAGAACCTTCCAAATTCTGTAAACTGGCGGGGTCCGTGCAGTGGGAGGGAGGGTGAGTGACGTATGACGTCACAGAGCTCCAGTCATCAGTTCAAATGCTACTTTGACAACCCTACTCTTTAAATGATATTAAATATATTCCCCTTGCCTGAACCAACCATGACAGTTAAACTTACCCGAGTGATGACCCAGTGTGGAGGCGGAGTCTTCCAACAGGAAGTAGATTGCATCGGTGGAGAGCAGCAGACAGCAGGTGAGCTCGGACTCTGGAGACTTATAGAGAACCACAGACATCCACAAGACCTGTCTCACCTCCTCCGCCTCAGACTGAAGGCGACATGATGAGTAGAAGGAAAACAAAGAAACTGAGTTGGAACTAAAAAAAAATAAAGTGATCATCAAAGGGGGGGGGGGGGGATCCAGCACACACCAGAGTCTGATCTGGATCCAAATAGTATTCCTGATCTGGTTTAAATTCACGGGGCTCACAGGAAATACATCACTGTAACAAATAGTATCGCTATTCTAAAATCTAGGTTAGGGTTGATCGACCAAGGTCAAACAGTCACAATAGGACTGTTGCGTTCAGGTGCTTTGAAATAGTTGGAAAACGGAGCTGCTTTAGCGGAGGTCACAGAACTGTGCTAGCCACTGCGTCAGCATGTTACCCAGCAAGGAAAGCCAGTGGCAGTAGAAGGTTTAATGAGGCTGCTGCCCCCTGCAGGGGCAACTATTAAGCAGTCAAACACCTGCCCGGCTGGGTGCTAGGACAGCCAGTTGGTCGACCAAGGCTGCTGATGGGGTTATTAGTGACTGTTTTAGAAGGATCACGAGCCTCTGCAGAATTGTCTCCCGGTGTCAGCAAAATCGAGGTCAATCGGAGGCAGTTTGAGTAGATCAAAGGCTCAATGAAAGGCTGCGTGAGCAGATCAAACTCTGCTAAGCAGATCAAAGGCTGCGTGAGCAGATCAAAGGCTGTGTGAGCAGATCAAAGGCTGTGTGAGCAGATCAAAGGCTGTGTGAGCAGATCAAAGGCTGGGTGAGCGGGTTAAAGGTTTGCATGGCTAGAGTCAGTTGCTCCCATGGATCAACCCGGTTCTGAAAAAGACTGGTATCGATGAATCCCTGGTTCGATTGAACATTACACGATAAACGTGTGAGGAAATCCTTTCATCTCCTATTTGAGGTTTTCATATTTATAAAGTTTATAACCTCTTTCATTCTTACACTTAAGGTCTCTATTAAAAGAACATATTGTCTTGTTAGCAATTCAGAACAAGACCCCCTTCTCATATTTCTTAGTCTACAGTCGTCATGGCAACCGCCTGTTTCATCCGTCTCTTCATGTTTCCTTCACCTGATGTCACAATGTCTTCAATGTTTTTCTTTAATGTATTCTTTGATGTCTTTTTAAGTTTGTACTTTTATGTGCTGTGCAGGATTGTAGATCGACTCTATGTTGTATTTGAATTTGTGGTTTTATTTTTTCCATGCTGTGAAGTACTTTGGTCAACTTTATGTCGCATTTTAAACGTATTATAAAAAATAAATGTGCATGTGTGAGTCTCACCATCGCTATGTATTTGTGGAAGTAGGCCAGCAGCTGCTGTCCTCCGAGCCCAGTCAGAAGCTTCAGTGCCGGGGAGAGACCTGGGGTGAGGTGGGGGGACGGCTGGTTCTCTTCCAACTGGAGGGAGGAGGAGTCCCAGCTGAAGATGAGGAGTGAGGAGAAGTCGGTTAAAGATAAAAAAAAAAGCATCATCAGCAACAACGTGATGAGTCATCTCTCATGATCTCTGTCCTTCCTGGTATGTGTCAAATGATCCAAAATAAAGCAACGCAGGGCCTCGTTTGGACCGGTCCAGAACATGTGGTGCTGTTTTGGTAACATCTGCGGAGCAGAATAATCAGATTATATTATAGAAGGATTATAGAAGTCAGTCCCAGACAGAGGCGGTTTAGGGACCGGATCTGAAACGGGCCCAGTGTAATGAACCGGTACTAATCTAGAGAGAGGGCGGATGGAAGAACCAGAACATATCAAAAGGTGGGCGAGGAGCAGGATCTGAGCGGAGAGAAGAAACAGCTTCTGGTGCTTCACTGAAAGCCTCAGGTGTTATGGTGGAGAGCAGCGTTACAGGATACGCCTAAATTTAACTCATTTAAAGTTATTAGGAGCAGAGGACGAGCGGCTGGACGATGTCGGAGAGATGCTCAGAGAGTTTGTTGGAGTTGTCGGTAGGTTTAGAGGCTGGCAGTAACTCAGACATTCAAGGGGGAATCTGCAGGAATTGTTGCGTAACCTAGGATACCGTTGTGCCTCGGCGGGCTTTTCTATAGTTTTATTTCTTTTTTAATGTTTCCAAAACTCATGAATTAATTTGATCATCCGTAGGATATGCATAGACATATCTGTGACAAACATTTCCTGCATATCCGTCCTGCAGTTTTTCCTTCATCTTGCTGACAGACAGACGGACAAGCGCAGGTGAAAATAGAACCGCCTCTCTTTGCAGAGTTAAATCTCTTTTATCTTGTTCTTAGCATTATCTATTACTATTGCTTATTATGCATTTTTAAACGTGAGGGGGAAATAGTTTATATCACTTTGGGTTGGTTTTGTGTGTATGAAAAGTGCTATATCCATAAAGTTTGATTGATTGATTAACAGATCGTCTCCATAATGAGGATGGCTTCATAAGGAGGATGGCTTCATATGGAGGATAGATTCATAAGGAGGATGGGTTCATAAGGAGGATGGGTTCATAAGAAGGATGGGTTCATAAGGAGGATGACTTCATAAGGAGGATGACTTCATAAGGAGGATGGCTTCATAAGGAGGATGACTTCATAAGGAGGATGGCTTCATAAGGAGGATGGCTTCATAAGGAGGATGGCTTCATAAGGAGGATGGCTTCATAAGGAGGATGGCTTCATAAGGAGCAGGAACACTCGGTGCAGTGAGAGGAAGTCACCTGTGTTGGATCCAGAACACCTACCTGCTGGTTCCTTGTGACTTCCTGCTGACGCTGCAGCAGCACTGGAGCCCGGATCTGTAACAGTCTGTCAACGAAACAACCACCAGGTCAACAAGCCATCAGATGAAACAAGGCCTCACATTCCCTCCTCGGTCCGAGTGCAGGAGTCCGGACGTCAGGTTCTCACCTTCTCCCTGTGGCCCCTGGTGTGGACAGGGGAGGGCCACCATCTTCAGCCCCTCCAGAGAGGCCCTCCTGTGGTTCAGGTCGCTCAGGAAGGAGCTTCTGTCCCGGGCCAGAGGGAAGAGCAGCAGCAGCTTCTGGCCTCCCAGCAGCAGCTGAACGCTGTGGTTCCTCCTGGACACAAGGTGAGGGGTCAAACACAGATGAACACAACGTTTAAGAGTGACCTCACTGAAGGAGGGAGTAAACGGTAGGTTCTCCTGCGTCTGTGAAGGGGACACACTACGTCTACGTCTACATGCTTTACTTCTGCTGCCCCTCAGTCACAGCCTGGTCACCTGCGCTGGTGTTCGAGGTCGGGGCAGGAGGTGCTGCTGATCCTCTCCCCGCCCTGAGAACCCCTCTCGCTGGGGTGGAGCACCACAGATCCGAGGGGCACCCGGGCCAGCCTGCCGCAGGTGGAGAAGGGGGGATGAAGGTTGTCGCTCCTCCTCTGACTTCTTGCCAGCTCTCTGAAGTCTATCTTCAGCACCCAGAGGTGCCTGTGCGTGAAGAAGAGGAGGCGCGGGAGGCTGGGCTCCTCCCTCTCAGGTAACATGTCGGTGAGATTTGAGTGGGTGTCTGGGGCGGAGAAGGATGAGGAGGAGGAGGAGGATAGAAGGTGGGCTGGATAACCTCCCTGAGCTCCCTGGCTCTCCTCCAGCTCCCAGGGGTTAATGAGTGAGCGGGGGAGGAGCCGTGGAGCATCATGGGGGTCCAGATCTGTCAGAGACCCTGCTGCCTAGAAAACAAACAAAAAGTTTTTTAGAACAGAGATTCCAAAATATAAAATAAAACTCAACATTCTTTTATTTTAGGAGACTAAAGGACTTGTGCTATTGAACCTGGATCAGCACCGCCAACTCAGTCCTGGTCTGCCGGAGCCCCTCCGCTTCTGAGAAGACGTACCACCGGGTCGACCCAGTCTGGAGGCCGACGGCGAGGCAGGAGTCTGGGAGCTCGGCGTGGGACGGGAGCAGGAGCTGCGAGTACGGCACCAGGAGGTCCACGTTCAGGCTGGATAGCAACGTCTCCACAGGAGGACTCCGGCTCTGGTCTGAGAAGAGGAGAAGAGAAGAGTTGTCTCGATGTTTCATTCCTACATTAAGGTCATTTTCTCTACAGGAAGACAACTAGTAATTAGGAATTTCTTATTAGATTGGACTAGTTTGTCCAGAACCTCCCACAGATGCTGGATTGGATTGAGATCTGGAGAACCTGGAGGTCCATTCAGCACCTTGACCTGGTCCTTGTGTTCCTGGAACATTCCTGAAGTGTTCCTACAGTGAGTAAGGGAGCATCATCTGGGAATACACTCTCGGGGGCGGGGGCTTGGTCTGCAGCAACGTTCAGGTAGGACCCCATGGTACCCCTCAGATCAGGGTCCAACGAATATCGCTGCCTAGTCCGTCTTCTTCCCATAATGCATCCTGGTTCCATTCCCATGCACGCGGCCCCACACAGGCTGTAAAAGACCTGATCCATCAGAACAGACGGCCTTCTTCCATTGCTGTGTGGTCCAGTTCTGATGTTCTGACACCTTCCTTTCAGAACCAGTATTCAAATGCACCTTTTGTAATTCCTCCATACTCATCATCGTTACCTAACATTCTGGAGGAGGAGCCAAATCGGAATGTTTTCAAACATCAGGTTGATTATTGTACAGGTGAACTTGTATCTTTCTATCCTACCTGCGTCCTGATTGGTCCATGTGAAATCATCTGACAGGTACAAAAGGCCGAACAGCCGGTCCGTCAGCACCAGACACGCATCCTTCTGCTCCACCTCCTCCTCCACCTGAAGGCAGTAGCACCACAGAACCCTGCTGACATGCAGCTCCTCCTCCTCCTCCTCCTCCTCCTCTTCACACGGCTCCTGCTGTGGGCCACCCGACATCTCTTCAGGAGCAACCGACGGCGAGGTGGAGGAGCAGACCGACTCCTCCGTGTCATCAAGACCCATCTCAAAGTAACCGTCTCTGGAACCTGGACTGGAACGATAAGTAGAAAGATGGATGAATCAATAATCGTCCTTTTAAGTTACTTTAACACGTTTTCTTATACGACACCAACAACACGAGATAAATCCAGAATCCCATTTACAGTTGGAGTTTTAAGGGCTGAGAGAAAAAACGTTAAACCTCCCAAACCAGAGACAAAAATCCCCAAACGAGAGGGAACGTCTAAGAACCTCTAACAACAGATGGAACCTCCGCGTCTAGGGAACACAAAGAATCTGCTTCTAATAGATGGTAGGAATAGGACATTCTGGAATGTGGAAGCCTCCCAGAACACATTCCAGCGTTCACATTTCTCAGGAAACTTTAGGGGATCCTGTAAAATGTCTGAAAACATTCACTTTATTCCGGTTCCATATAGGAATCCCAGAATCCGGCATGAATATTATGAAAGTCCCTGGTTAAACTACCTGGGACATTCCACCTCGGTCTCCCCCACACGGGACTGAACCTCTCTGGGTTCCAACATCTCTACTTCCTGTCTCTCCTCATCCGTCTCATCCTCCTTTTCCGTCTTCCTCCCATGCTCCTCCAGGGTGGAGCTGAGACGCAGGGAGAGCTGGGTAATGAAGTCTTTGTTGGAGGAGGAGAGGGAGAGCAGGTGAGTCGGGAGCAAAGGACAGCAGTCAGCGCTGCAGGAGGAGCAAGGGGCTTCAACTGGTCTGGAGGAGGAAGAGGAGCAGACACAACTAGAGGAGAGAGAGAGAGAGAGAGAGAGAGAGAGAGAGAGAGAGGGAGGGATGTCATCGCGTGACATCATTTACACATTAGAGTTTGGGCGTGTGTCGCCATCATGAACACACCGGATCTTTACCATCATCTTCATCATTTACGTGAATGTCCTTCATCATCTTGTTTTTCAGATGAAGGTAAATACAACAGATCATGGTGTATAGATGTAATACAGGTCAAAATAAACAGACAGACATTTCACTGACAAAAGTAAAGCATGAATAGCTTCTGGTCGTGGTTCTGTTATCTGGTACTGACCAGACAGTGAGAGTCGGACTCATCGCAGTGATAGCGCTGGAGGCGCCACAGGGGGCGTGTTCAGACAGACTGACAACGGCTTGTTGGACCTGCAGACAAAGACAGGAAGCAACATTAGATCATCTCAAGCACTCTACCTGCATCAGTGGTCATGACCTTCATAGAAAGTGAAAGGGTGGTCTATGAACCCAGAGAAGATCTACTGTGGGTTCATAGGGTGGTCTATGAACCCAGAGAAGATCTACTGTGGGTTCATAGGGTGGTCTATGAACCCAGAGAAGATCTACTGTGGGTTCATAGGGTGGTCTATGAACCCACAGAAGGCTTTTTATCCGCGTTATGAGAATGTTTTCAGACTATTTTTATTCTCAGTATATCCAGGAATTCTTTGGAGTACACATTTTCCTCACACAATTCTTCTACTTAAATAAATGTATCGTGCATTTCTGCAGAGACTCTTCCTCCTCCCTGACATCCTCTTGGTTGCCATGGTTACAGCCCCCTCTCCTCCCTGGTGTTTCAGGTGTGTGTGTGTGTGTGAGAGAGTGCGTCTGACCTGGGGAGGGTCAGCAGACAGGAGGTGTGTGTTAGTGTTAAAGGTCGCAGGAGGGGGCGGAGCATCCACAGGGGGGAGGACGCCGGGGGGAACTGCTGCTTCTTCTCTGCTGGTCACTTCTGGAACAGGAAACCAAAGGGATCAGTGACGCCGGCGGTGAGTCACGTGACACAGATTCCCACAGACACAGCTGGTGTCGTCTGTGAACACAGTCATTCACTCTGACGCGACTTTGAATCCAGATTTTTGTGTGTCGTTAAAGGTTAAAGTTCAAAGCATGCCTTGTTTTGATGACTCTTCAAATGTGTGGAAATTATTTCTTTTTTTAAACATGTATTTTAAGACACTTTATGAGTGAAGAAAGTGCGATTAGTACAGAAAGTGAAAGATATTACAGAAATGTGTTTTAACAAAGGTCGTAATTAAAGATTCAAACAGAAGTCATTCATACCTGTTACAATAAAATAAACCTTATTAAAGAGAGGGGGTGACGATTATAGTGTTTACTCTGGAATATAACATTTCTATTGTTTTTATTACTATGACTATTCTAGGTAATATAAAGAATAAATGAATGTTTGTCTATTCATTTTTACTATAATTAAAATAAGTAACGTTTTCGTTTCGATAAAAGAAAGATTTTACGCGACTCTCGCTCTCTATTTTCATATATAATATAATTAATGAAAATTAAAGTACGCTGAGGATAAATATATAAACTGTATTATTACTATATCGCCTTCCAAAGCAAACAAACAAATTATGTTTACTGGTCAGTAAGGATTCGGAAAGAAAACTCTTTACAAATACAAAACTCCATCATTAATAATTTACGCTGTTCATTTCCTCTCAGCCGTTCTGAGTGGCGCGCCCCTCCACACCAGCAGGTGGCGCTGTGAACACATGGCGGGGTCTCCATGAATACCTCCACTCATGCCAGTCGGAGGTCATGTGATCACAACCGTTAGTCTCATCTTGTCCCTAATGGCGTTAAAAGCTCGGAGGATCACATGATCAGAGTTTACAGTCCTCACACAACCGCCAGGCGTCTTATGACGGCAGGACGCACATAAAGAAAGATCAGTCCTGGTGTGTGTGCCGATCCTTCATGACCAGTAGTTATGAAGAAATGATTTAAACCAAACCTTCACTCAAAGCTTGAATTATTTATCTCTAATTCTTACATGTGCAGTATTTCAGTATAACAGAGGCGATAGTGAGCCAACCGTTACGCCTGATAACAAGTAATACAAGTAATACACGGTCATTTACCTAAACTCTTTATCGAATATTCCATTTGTCTAAACCCGTAATTTTAGAAACAGGAAGGTTAAATGAATTCTTCAGTTTTTTTAAAATGAGGATTTCTCATCTCTCTCCCTCTCCTTCTCCCTCTCTCTCTACTCCACTCTTCTCACTCTCTACCCCTCTCTCTCTCTCTCTCTACCTCTCTCTCTACCTCTACCCCCTCTCTCTCTCTCTGTACCTCTACCCCTATCTCTCTCTCTGTACCTCTACCCCTCTCTCTCTCTTTCCACCCTTCCCTCTCTCACTCTGTACCTGAACCCCCCTCTCTCTGCCCCCCTCTCTCTCTTTCCACCCCTCTCTCTCTCTCTCTCTGTACCTCTACCCCTCACTCTCTCTACCTCTACCCCCCTGTCTCTCTCTCTACCTCTACGCCTCACTCTCTCTCTGTACCTCTACCCCTCTCTCTCTCTCTGTACCTCAACCCCTCTCTCTCTCTCTCTCACACATATTTTTATATATATCTATAATTGTTAAACATTTGGACTGTTGTTCCGGACAAAGAACATTTTCTGTCAGTGGATTTGTCACCGGTTTGTAACTTTCTAAGCGTCACTCGCTGCAGCCGGTTCTGAGGGGAGACACAGACTCCACCTCATACATACATGATTACCTTGGGTGGGACAGGCAGCCTGCTGGGCCGGACAGGAAGTAGAGGAGGAAGAGGAAGAGGAAGTGACAGCTGCAGGAGCAACAACAGAGGAGCAGCAGGAGGAAGAAGAGGAGGAGGAGGAGGAGGGGGTGGGAGGGGAGAGGTGAGGAGGTGCAGCAGCAGCAGACAGCCTGGTCTCCTCACTGATCTGACAAGAGGACAGAGAGGAGGAGGCCTTTAGAGAGCAGCAGTCACCTCCATCATCATCACACCACATCCTAGGACCTGAAGCAGCAGCAGCTCCATCAGCAGCAGAGAAGGAACAGTGTGTCACAGTGTGTCACAGTGTGTCAGTGTGTCACGGTGTGTCACGGTGTGTCACAGTGTGTCACAGTGTGTCACAGTGTGTCACGGTGTGTCACAGTGTGTCACAGTGTGTCACAGTGTGTCACGGTGTGTCACGGTGTGTCACGGTGTGTCACGGTGTGTCACAGTGTGTCACAGTGTGTCAGTGTGTCACAGTGTGTCACAGTGTGTCACGGTGTGTCACGGTGTGTCACAGTGTGTCACGGTGTGTCACAGTGTGTCACGGTGTGTCAGTGTGTCACAGTGTGTCACAGTGTGTCACGGTGTGTCACAGTGTGTCACAGTGTGTCACAGTGTGTCACAGTGTGTCACAGTGTGTCACAGTGTGTCACGGGCCAGATGTGGAGGAACCGGTCCAGGACACACTGTTCAGCTGTGGCGGGAAGTTCTGGACCAAACCATGAAGCCCAACAGCTGAAAGCGTGAACGGACGGCGATCAGTGTTAGGGTCCACGGTTTCCATCTGCAGACGGACCTTTTCATGAGAACGTTGAGTTTACGGAGTGGAGCTTGTCTTTTTCAAGGATGGGCCAACATACCGACTCGGGGTTATTGTAAAATATATATATAAATGATGTGTATGTATGATGTCCTGGAGTTCTGATGAAGACCATCAGATCCGATTCCTTGTTGAAACATCTGATTAATGTGATATTATTATTTCAGATAGTGTCAATAATAATATTGTCAGTAATAAAAAACGGTAATATTGACTAGATGTCCTCAGACTGAAAACATAGGGCCTATTTCTGCAGGAGGAAACGTGGGAGGATTTGGGATCACGGTTTTATCTGCTGTTAAATCCACACAGTCCATGTGTTGACTTTGGTTCAGTCCACAAACTTCACAGGTCCGTTTCAAAATGGTGCATTTTTCAGCATCAGGGCCGTTTCCCTTCATCTGATGCGTGGGTGTGTTCCACCTCTGCTGCTGATGGGCACGACCTCATCTAAAGAGGTGGGGGGGTTCTAGAGGAAGGAGCCTCAGAGGAGGGGAATGAGTCCATTATGTTATTACATATCCCAAGAATCCAGACGAGTTCTGTGCCTGAAACCTGGGATGGTTCTGGTGGATGTTCTGACTCATGGAGGTTTGGGATTGGCCAGGAATGAGGCTCTAAAGGTTATGAGATCCCAATCAGTAGATGTTCTGATGTTCACATGAAATGACTCAGTTCTGTCGGGTCGGATCCTCCTACACAAAGTAACTGTAACTGATTTCATCACGGCAGAAAAACAGGTTCTGGACATCGGTGGGATGAGAGAGACTCCTATGATGATGGTTGTGTCATGTCTCTTCTTTGTCTTACGTCAAGGGAGGACAGAGAGAAGGAGCGGTGCTTTAAGTGAGGCTTCGTTTGGACCTCCACCAATGAGGTTCTGGTTTCATCCATGTTTGTAAATTTGTTTGTTTGCTTATTAGCAGATTTCCACAAAAACTACAGGACAGATGTCCATGAAATCTGGATGGACCAGGAAACAAACTGTTCCATGTGTGTGTGTGTCGGTGGATCCTGGTGAACCCGACCGGAGGGACAGGAAGTCGATGGACCACACACTGAGCTAAACAGCCACTGGCCTTCTAGTCCGGATGATCTAGTCTGGATGATCTAGTCCGGATGATCTAGTCCGGACGATCTAGTCTGGACGATCTAGTCCGGATGATCTAGTCCGGACGATCTAGTCCGGATGATCTAGTGTGGGTGAACTAGTCCGGACGATCTAGTCCGGACGATCTAGTCCGGACGATCTAGTCCGGATGATCTAGTCTGGAGATCATATACGAGATTGTCTGTACTAGAATATGGGATCTGAGTCATTCAGCACAGCCCTACTTCTGTCTGGAACCATGACTAAGGACAAACCCGTAGACCTAGACGTAACAGAATGTACCTTCTTGTCTCCGCTGCTCCTCTTGTCTTTGACTTGTTTGGCTTTCTGAATGGCTTTCAACACTTCCACCGTGTCCAACTCCTTCTCTGTCGTCACCTGGCCGTCCAAACAAACCTGAGGGGGCGGAGACAAAGGGCCGACTGAGTACGGGAAAAACTACTAGTAGTAGTACAGTAGAGTATAATAGTAAAGTAGTAGTATAATAGAGTATAATAGTACAGTAGAGTATAATAGTACAGTAGAGTATAATAGTACAGTAGAGTATAATAGTACAGTAGTAGTACAGTAGAGTATAATAGTACAGTAGTAGTACAGTAGAGTATAATAGTACAGTAGAGTATAATAGTATAGTAGTAGTATAATAGTACAGTAGTAGTACAGTAGAGTATAATAGTACAGTAGAGTATAATAGTACAGTAGAGTATAATAGTAAAGTAGTAGTATAATAGAGTATAATA
>VRLP01008944.1:0-5000 GCA_009660295.1 Lophius piscatorius
GAGTAATCTGTTACCATGAGTAATCTGTTACTATGAGTAATCTGTTACTGTGTGTGAGTAATCTGTTACTATGTGTGAGTAATATTTCTCTCCTCTGATGTTTGTAGATCAAAGGCTCTGACATCATCATATTACAGAAACATGAAAGTAAACAATCAGTGAATTTGTTCAGAAACTCTTTGATAACTTCTGCATCACATCTGATAGAAATACCACAAAGTTCTGTGGTTTTTTTGTACTTTATCAACTTCCAGTATTGTTTACTGTAAACTAATATTAAAACAACATGATAAACAAATAAAAGTATTTAACAGTAAGAGAAGGAAATATTCCCAGCAGCAGATTAAAACACATTTTGTGATCTGTTACTGAATGACCTTTGTGACGACCCCGACGTCAACAAACAAACACTTCTGTGAAGAACAGACATCAATAGACCACAGAAAATAAAGGTTTTTCAGAAGTTTCCCGGAGGTAGAATCAAAGAACCTCCTCCGCCGCGATGAGGAGGAGGAAGACAGGAGGACAGAAGAAGAGGAGGGAGGAGTCTGCAGCTCCTCTGGTCCACCAGCAGGAGTCACTGTTGTCTTTAAACCTGGTGTAGAGTCATCAGAGGGTGAGGAGGTCCTCTGCTGAATGAACAAGAGGTCAAAGGTCAAAGTCGGACAAAATCACACACCTGTGTGTGTGTGTGTTAGTGTATGTGTGTTAGTGTATGTGTCTGTTAGTGTATGTGTGTGTTAGTGTACATGTGTGTTAGTGTATGTGTGTGTGTTAGTGTACGTGTGTGTTAGTGTACGTGTGTTAGTGTACGTGTGTGTTAGTGTACGTGTGTGTTAGTGTATGTGTGTGTGTGTGTTAGTGTATGTGTATGTGTGTGTGTGTGTTAGTGTATGTGTGTGTGTGTGTTAGTGTATGTGTGTGTGTGTGTGTTAGTGTATGTGTGTGTGTTAGTGTACGTGTGTGTTAGTGTACGTGTGTGTTAGTGTACGTGTGTGTTAGTGTACGTGTGTGTTAGTGTATGTGTGTTAGTGTATGTGTTAGTGTATGTGTGTTAGTGTACGTGTGTTAGTGTATGTGTGTGTTAGTGTACATGTGTGTTAGTGTATGTGTGTTAGTGTATGTGTGTGTTAGTGTATGTGTATGTGTGTGTGTGTGTTAGTGTATGTGTGTGTGTGTTAGTGTACGTGTGTTAGTGTATGTGTGTGTTAGTGTACATGTGTGTTAGTGTATGTGTGTTAGTGTATGTGTATGTGTGTGTGTGTGTGTTAGTGTACGTGTGTGTTAGTGTACGTGTGTGTTAGTGTATGTGTGTGTTAGTGTATGTGTATGTGTGTGTGTGTGTTAGTGTGTGTGTGTGGAAAGAAAAAATTTTATAAGAAAGAAGAAGAAAAATATTTTATTTTATTTCCATTCTGAAATAAAATAAAATAATAATCATTATAATAATAATAATAATTATAATAATTATTATTATTATTATAATAATAATAATAATAATTATAATTATTATTATTATTATAATAATAATAATAAATATAATAATAATAATAATAATAATCATTATAATAATAATAATAATTATAATTATTATTATTATTATAATAATAATAATAATAATAATAATAATTATAATTATTATTATTATTATAATAATAATAATAATAATAATAATAATAATTATTATTATTATTATTATTATTATTATAATAATAATAATAAGAACCATAGATGTCTGAACAGTCATAATGAGACCCAGAGTCAGGGATCAGAACTATCTTCTATCTCACAAGTCCTGGATCTGGATCCAACAAACGCACAGAACCACCATCCTCTCTCGCCTCAGATCCATCCACGGCATCTCCTCCGGTCCAGAACTCCCGGAATCCTCCAACCGGTCTCTCCGATCGTCTCAGTGGTTTAGTAAGTCCAACTGATGGAGGCCAGAACCACGCTCCTACTGATGAAGGCCAGAACCAAGGGCCCACTGATGGAGGCCAGAACCATGGACCCACTGATGGAGGCCAGAACCAAGGGCCCACTGATGGAGGCCAGAACCATGGACCCACTGATGGAGGCCAGAACCATGGACCCAGTGATGAGGGCCAGAACCCGTTTGATCCAGTTTTTTTAAATAAATTTGTTTCTATTTTTTAACTATCATTTTTTTTTTTTTTAAATGTAATTACATTTTCATCATATTCAAAAATACTAAAACGATAAAGACTAAAAACCCTGGAGGAGGGTTCTTCTCCGGGCTGAACGGGCTTTCAGGAGGTAAAGGTTCGGAACCAACGATGAAACTTAATAATCGTCTTTATTTCCTCTGCGGAGCAGAGAGGATTCTGGGAAAAATAAAAAGATGAAAGGAATGAATGAGAAGATGGAAAAGAGATGTGATGAAAAGATAATGAGAGAGAGCCCCTCCTCCCTCCTCCCTCTCTCTCCTTTCTCTTTTCTCTCCAGGAGCGTGAGAGCGGGCAGGAGGCGCAGCAGAGGAGGAACCACAGAAGAAGAGGAGCCGCAGAGGAAGAAGAAGCAGGAGGAGGAGTGAGGACGTTTCCCTGCCGCCGCCTGGGTTTTTTATTTTTTGCGGGGAATGTGCGTCTCCTGCTCCGCTGCGCTCCAACTTGGTGACTCCTGGTGAGAGGAGGCGCAGAGGGGGAGGATGGGAGGAAGCTGCTCCTCCAGACGCCTTGCGCTCCTCCTGGTTCTCCACATCGGTGAGTGACGGACGGAGAAATCTGTCCTTCATGCTGCATGAATAGTTTTTACTCCTGCGAGGAGGAGGAGGAGGAGGAAGCTTCTCTCCTCATCCTCAGAATATAAACGTATAAACATCCGTAAAGGTTTGTCTTTGAAATATTTGACTTGTGTTTGTAGTATTTTAAAATAAATATATTATTATTGAAGATCGAAAAAAACACAAACTGTTTTTATTTAAGACTGATTTTATTCACAATCATCGTTATGGATGTTTCCTCCGCTGTGTGTGTGTGTGTGTGTGTGTGTGTGTGTGTGCGCGCGCCCCCCAGAAGGGGAATGCCCCCCCCCCGGTTGTCCCGAACTGATTTTCTCACCTTCAGAAATCTTTTCTTTCTTCTCGTCGGAACTTTTAACGGTGATTTTTCGTTCTTTGATGTCAGACTTCGTGTTTTTCTCTGAAGCTGCTGACGAACTAAAAACGTTTCTTTGAAGGTCATTTTACGTGGAAACGAAAAATGACAGAAATGTGACGTTTCCACTCAAAGCGGGTCGTTTTTTCCCGCGTGGATCCCGCCGCAGTGCGCGCGGCTGGAGCGGCGTCACACCGGGATGTCCCGGTATGAAAGCAGGATGAAAACCTCGTTTCTTTAAATGAATTTTAATGTCTCTGAAAAAAAGATCCACGCATCTCTGCGTGAGCGCGAGCCAGAGCGCCGGAGAGCCCCCCCCTCATGGAAAAAAAGAAATGAGATTTGATTTAATATCTTGATTAAAAGAAAATAAATCCTCATCATCTTCAGGAAACAGAGACACGGAAGAAGATTATTTCATAACGGCGCCGTGGAGGAGAATCTGCGCGCGTGCGCGTGAAAGTATGTGAATAATTCAGGATCCTTTTGTTGGAGGTTTTGATCTCCGGGGTTCGGGATCCTGGAGCGGAACCGGAGGAGAAATGTGTTGGTTCTGGGTCACACCAGCAGAATTACTTCCGAACATCCGTAAATCCGTGAAAGGTTATTTTTTGCAGGTATTCCCGTTTTTCCCGGGAAACCTCCGCCGCCGCCGGGAGTCGGTTTTTATTCGAGATGATTTTAAATCTGAGCAGAAAGAATCGAAAATCTTCTTTTTGTTTCTTTACAAATGAAAATGTGAAAGAGCTTCGTTTGAATTTTAATCCTCAGTTTTTATTGTTTTAAATTCCTGCATTTTTACGCACAAATATCCGCGCGTGGAGGTGGGCGTGTCTGAAGATCCGACACGCTGCTACTGCAGGCAACAGTGTGTGTGAGCGCGTGTGTGTGCGCGCGCGAGGAGGTGGGGTGAGTGAGTCCGCTCCAGTGCAGGAACACCTTTGCGCGTGAACGGTCACGTGCGTGAACGGTCACGTGCGTGAGGACAGGAAAAATTCGTTATGATGGAAAAGATGAACGAATGAATATTTTAAAGAAGCTACAGGAACGATTAAATAGTGAAACTAAATAACGGATGCATGAAACGAAAGAGATAAGAGCGAGATCAAACGAATAAAAACGAAATATAAATGTATTTATTTTATGAAAATAAAAATATAAAGATGAAATTAAGGGTGAAATTTTCACGAAGAGAAAATTGAAGGTTTTGTTCATGAAAACTATTTAAAAAAAAACACAACTGAATAAAAATATTTATTGGAATAAGATGACTGTATTTTACTTTACAGAGATAGAAATTAGATTTGAGTGCGTGAAGGGGGCGGGAGGAGTGGGCGGGGTGACTTCATTCACGTAATTTCGGTGACCTTGTTTGCAGCTGATTGGCTCGTGCCTCTGCAGCAGAAAAGAAGCATCATGTTTGAGATGATGTAATGCAAAGAGAGAGAGAGAGAGAGAGAGAGAGAGAGAGAGAGAGAGAGAGAGAGAGAGAGACTGCTGCTAAATAATAATATATTGTATTAAAAGGAGAAACTTAGAAAATTCCAAAAGAATCCAGAAAAAATGTGAAGCATCAAATTTTTAAAACGGATATTTTTTTTTACTTTAGATGGAAACATTCCAAAAAAACGTCCTCAGGATGTTCTACTTCTTTTTTTGCTTATTTAATTTCGTTTATCGCTGTTTATAAAAAAATCTGTTAGTGTCATTTTTGTATTTTTATTTTTCTCTTCTTAAACCTACATTAAAATAAATACAATCATTATCTTAATTATTTACTTCTAACAGCATCAAAGAAAAGATAATAAATGATTCTGAATCTGAAAGAAGGATTTTAGAAACATGGCAGAAATCTCCAAACTCTATTTTCTATTTTGTTTTTTA
>VRLP01008944.1:10000-14712 GCA_009660295.1 Lophius piscatorius
AAAAACCTTCGGATCAGCAGCTGAATCAGATTATGCCGCCAAGTTTACGACATTATCTGGAGGCGGAGACAGCTCCGATAAGCTCCTCCCCCACTCCATCGGCAGACATCTGAATCTCGGCGTTTACGGGCTTTTGTATCAGAGCGTCGTGAAAATGTCCAACGCGCTAAATGACTCAGTTCCTACGAAATTTACATCTCTTGACATTTACTTTCTAATCATAAACTTTAAATGTTACTATGTCGTCAAAATGTCGTTGTTATCTCAGACGCCAAATTCCCTTCAGTTTTGGTCTGAGCACATTTAGCTTAGCATGTGGTCATAGCATGGGTCGCCAGAAAACCGGTGCGACGTGCAGAAAGTCGTTTAGAAGCTTTTTGTTTCCGCTTTACTGAACAAAAACACTGCAAAATATTAATATCTACAAAAATATTAACAAATACTTTGGTCTCATTTCTGGCACAAATATCTCGTTGCATCTGATTTAACGTCGGTTTTGTTTTTAGAGGAAGTGAGAATCTTGAATATGAGTCAATGAGAAAAAAGAAGGACAGGTTTTATCTTGGAATGTTTGAATATGACTTTATAATCATGAGTTCAGGAACCTGCTGCTCTTAAAGATTCTGGAACAGCGTCTCTGTTGTCTGACGTGGAATAACTTCAATCAGGTTGGTAGCTAAAAACTGGACGCCGCTCGTTCGGGGGAAAAACGCCGATTCTGAGGATCACTGGATTATCCAGAAACACTTCCTTCAACTAGTAAAATATAGAATAAGATTTCACGTGAATTCTCATTTCTTCTATTTTTTGACTAATTACCAGCTAAAACATTGTTTCTTCTTTTCTTCTTACTTTCGACGGTGGATTTTTTTCTGGTGAACAAACATTTCAAACATCGCCAGCAAATAACTATTTTCTTAATTGTGCTCATTTCCTGAACTCCTGGAGGAAAGAATGGATCGCTGGAGGTGGATGCTACGACGTTAGCGTTCCGTCGCTGCTCAGCAGAAACGGCAGAAAAATAAAAAAACGCTTCTGTACAATAAAAAAAAAAAGCCGACAGCAATACGAAGACACGACATCACGGCCAGTGTAGCTATAAATCAACCCGTGGCTGAAGAGCGATACGACTGTTGCCCTTTAGCACCTCCCCCTTTTTCATACTAGCGGACGTTAGCGGTGAAATATTTTAGGTCTGTATGTTAGATTACAAATCCCCACCGTAGCGTAGCATAGCATCATGAACGTCGTTAATAAATTCCAGGAGCGTTTCTTTGCCGACATTTCCACTGCCTTCGGAGAAAAAAGACGTGTTTGTTTGTTTGTTTGTTTGTTTATTTATGGCGGGGATGTCGCCCGGCAAAAAGAGTTTAAGAAAATAATCTACGAAGAGAATATGTATTTAAAAAGATTTTGAGAAAATGAAGCTTTATTAGAGGCAGACAGTTTTAAGAAGAACACTTTAAAGATTATAGACGGACTGAGATAGTAAAAAAAAAGAAATATAAATGCTAAAAATGATCAAGAGTAATAAATAAAACGAGTACTGTTTGAACATTTGTGTGTGTTTTTATTTCATTCTGGATGAAGATGTGATGAAGATGTGCTTTGGGTCAGTAGTTTAAGAGGATTATGTAACTTTAGCTCACCATTTGGTTAGCTAGCTAAACCAGGGATGTTCAGTTTAGCTAACTTGAGGTAATGGCGTTGGACAGCCAACAGTTTCCAGGCTAAAAACACGTAGCATGTGGTTTGACAACGGAATGATAATAAGGGTTAGCTCATCATGTGGTTTTTTAACTGAACCAGATCGAGTCCGATCAGCTCAATAAAACCATTAACTAATCCTTATCTTCTCTACCCTGAGCTAACCGGGTGGTTTCATTGCTAAAGTCCATAAAGTCAGATTAGTTAGATACAATATGATATAATATGATTTGGAGGCCAACAGTTTAGAAGGTTATGTTTGGTTTGTGGATGAAGACTATTATATACAGATACTGTCAGCAAAAATTAGCCCACATGTAACTGTTAGCTAAACATGACGGTTTTAGGTTTAGCACTGAGGCTAAAGCAGCTAACGTTTGGTTATCATTTGTGATTCATGATTAAAGCTAAAATAATAAAGGTTGGTAAAATGAAAATCATTGATAAGACATGGTTTTAAACACACACACAAACACACACACACATAAACATATACACACAAACACACACACGCACACTAACACACATAAACATATACACACAAACACACACACAAACACACATATATACACAAACACACACTCACTCAGCCTCGTTATGACGCAGAGACATTCATAGTTATTATGTTTGAGTCCAAATAAAATCTGATCATGTTTGATGGGTTTTAATCAGTGAGACATCCCATAATAATCCTTTGATAATAAGACGGGGAACACTAAAGTTAAAAGTAAAGATAAGCACATGGTGGGGACCTGGAGCCCGTTAGCTCAGTTTGTTAGCATTATATAAGGACTCTCACCTGTTAGCTTCAGTTTCAATCTATTAGCATGATATCATGACTTGGACAATTAGCTTTAGCTTCAGTCTGCTAGCATAGTTTAACGACCCGGTACCTTTTAGCTTTAGCCTCAGTGTGTTAGGTTATTATTATTATTATTATATCAGGACCTGGGCCTGTTAGCTTTAGCTTCCATCTTTTGCCATTTTGTCATGACTTGCTAACTGTTAGCAGGATTGCTGCAGTGGTTTTTGGGGCTACAGAGATTAGTAGCAGTAGAAGAAGAAGACTTTATTAGTCACAAACAATCATACAAGCAGTGTAACGTAGAAAAGTTGTTTCTGGGAATCTAACCCCCGCTGAGGAGCAGCGGGCGGCGGCGGCGGCGGCGGCGGCGGCGGCTACTACAGAACAACATCCGGACCCTTTCAGGGCTAAACTTCTCAGTACTCTTATCTTTTTTAATCTCAGGCTGTAGATCCAATCAATGAGTTTGAATAAAAACATGAGATGGTGATTTATTCTAATGATTTTTAAAACCCTTTGATGAAGCGGCGGCGTGTCGGTGACAGAAAGATTCCTGCCAGATTAAAACAAGTTAATTATGGCCTGTAGAGGGCACCGGAGATTTCAGCTCATTAATTATGTATGAGGGGGCGGAGCAGGATTTAGACAGTCTTACATCATTTTTTCGCTCATTCATAGATGCTAACGTGTTAGCATCTATCACTACAATAATAAACTATGACATCATAGTTTATTAAAGGAATAATAATAGGATAATTCACAATTAAAGATGATTTTTTTGATGTCTTTGAGGTTTGCTGATATTTTTGGATCTGAATCTCATCACATGTGTGAAATAGAAAAATGTAGGTGTCACCTATCTGGGGTTTTGGTGTGTGACACCCCCCCAACCCCCCACCCACCATCTTCACCTGCTGGATCCAAGCACTCTAGCTAGCTCATGTTAGCTGGCCATTAGCTGTGAAGCAAAGCCTGTTAAGGTACAACTTTTTCAATAGTCATCAATTAGCATGCTGGATAATTAGGTTAATGCTACCCACATCAGTTGGTTTGGAAAAGCTAAAGTGTTTCTGGAGAATTCGTTTTAAAACAATAATCTTGTAAAAAGCTAACCGGTCAAATTTATAATATGCTAGCTAAATTGGGTCAATACTAATAGTTGCACAGTCATGATGAACAGGATCCAGGCGTCATTCTAACAAAATTACAAACATGTTAACTGAGCCTGAATTTGTTAGCATAACATCACTTGGATTTGTAGCTTTTAGCCTCCGTCAAGAAATGAGTTTAACTTATTAGCTTTAATGTCTGTTAACATTATATTGTGACATTGAACCTGCTGGTCATTTTATCTGTTAGCGTTAGCCTCACTCCGTTAGCATCATATTATGATCTTGAACCTGGAGGTTCTAGCCAATGTCTGTTAGCATGATATAATGACTTCAACCTGCTACCGTTAGCCTCAGTCTGTTAGCAGGATAAACTGGGCAGGAACTAGCATTCATTAGCCTCGGTCAGAATTTCTAGATTTCTTTCTTGAACAGAGATTCTGAAAATGTGGGACTCAAAGAGTTCTTGTGGGTCGGAGAAAAGTAACCAAAACAGGGCAGCAGCTCGACGTTTGTGGAACCAGAACCTAAAATAGATCCTCATGTCTTCTCTGAGATTAGAGCGCCGGGTCTAAATGGGCCAGATCGGCGACCAGATCCCTCCAGACTCTAGACCAGGATCCTCTGGTAGTCCGTAGGGACCGGAATCTAGTTTTAGAGCTGTGACTGAACTAAAACGGCCCGATCAACGATAGCAGAGGGGATAGAACCGGTCCTCTGACGAGGAAATGGGTCAGAAGGTTTTAGTGACAGCTAACGGCCTACATTTGAGTTTATGGGATCTGATGTAAGACCTTCTTTAGGAAAAAACTACAACCTTGGTCCATTTTAGGTTCACAATTAACCAAAACATTCAGATCATTAACAGGCATGGTGAGAATAACCATACCTTAATATTCATTACCTGGTTACCATGGTTACCTGTCAGTGGGTGGGGTATGTTACCATGGTTACCTGTCAGTGGGTGGGGTATGTTACCTGGTTACCTGTCAGTGGGTGGGATATATTACCTGGTTACCTGTCAGTGGGTGGGATATATTACCTGGTTACCTGTCAGTGGGTGGGATATATTACCTGGTTACCTGTCAGTG
>VRLP01008945.1:0-12500 GCA_009660295.1 Lophius piscatorius
AAGGATGGATGTCTGACAGACAGAAGAAGAAGGATGGATGTCTGACAGACAGAAGAAGGATGGATGTCTGACAGACAGAAGAAGAAGGATGGATGTCTGACAGGCAGAAGAAGAAGGATGGATGTCTGACAGACAGAAGAAGAAGGATGGATGTCTGACAGACAGAAGAAGGATGGATGTCTGACAGACAGAAGAAGAAGGATGGATGTCTGACAGACAGAAGAAGAAGGATGGATGTCTGACAGACAGAAGAAGAAGGATGGATGTCGGACAGGCAGAAGAAGAAGGATGGATGTCTGACAGGCAGAAGAAGAAGGATGGATGTCTGACAGGCAGAAGAAGAAGGATGGATGTCTGACAGACAGAAGAAGAAGGATGGATGTCTGACAGGCAGAAGAAGAAGGATGGATGTCTGACAGGCAGAAGAAGGATGGATGTCTGACAGACAGAAGAAAGATGGATGGATGGATGTTGGATGTGTCTGTATTGTATCTGCGTCCGTCTGAGGGGCGTGTCTCTGTCTTCTCATGGAGCTGAGGTGAGACTATTTTGGATCACCTCCAGAAGGATCTCCAGGTTCTCAGGACTGAAGGCTCCTGTTTCCATGGCGACATCAGTAACACCTTCGTCCTCAGACGTCTGGGTTCAGCAGCACCTCCTCTTCTGTCAGAGGTGCGTCGTTCCTCTGAAGCGGGTCTCGCCACAGGTGATGGGTTCTCCACCCTGAGTCAGATGTTTATCACATTCTTCCTGCCTGAGTGGGTCAGATGTTCAGAACTCTGTTTACGGTTCTGTACTGTGGTGCTGCAGAAACCCTGAGAGACACGTTCTCATTCCATCGGTCTTGTCAGGTCCATTTCTCACTCCTGATATCGTGCTTCGAGGGAATTTCTTCAGATTTGGAACAGAACCTCCTCCTGGACCGGAGGATGAACTGATTTGGGTTTGATGGTCAAAGTGATCTAAGGAATGTGAACTCACCAAACATGAGGAGCACCGGTCCATCAGCGCCAAAAGTTGTTTTTCTGTAACCTGGTGGACTTTTACAAAAAAAAAAAAAATGTATATAAAGATTCAATATTTGGATAAAACGAAAAATACAATTTAATTTAAACATTTAATCTATAAAATAATTATTTGACTTTAATCTTTCAAATACATACATACATACATAATTTAATTTTAATTGATTTCTGTTTTCATTTATCGATAATGGAATTGAAAAATGGATTTTTAATTAAATGTTTTTTGAAACTATTTAATTTTTAAAAATTATTTTCGTTAGATTTATTGAGGTTTATTCTGCGATTCATGCTCTTCATCTCAGAGACTTTTCTTTTCATAATTGACTTTCAGAATTCATTATTGGTTATGACATATAGAGAATTCTATGTATTTATTTAATTTCTTCCTTTTTTTTTTCTCTTTAAATAATGTGTTTGGTATTTTAGGATGTTTCCCCTCATCCTAAAATACCAAACACATAAATAAATAAACAAAATAAGTTCTCTTCGCCGAAGCACTCGTGGCGGGAAACTTGAGTATTTCACGCTTTTTATTTTTCTTCCAATCCACAGAAAGAAACTCGCCGAAGGAAATGAAGTGGTCAAATCGAATCCTTCAAAGCGCCACCGGGATCGGCTGAACGGGGAGCTGGACCACCTGACGGACCTCCTGCCGTTCTCTGAGGAGGTTCGCTCTCGTCTGGACAAGCTCTCGGTTCTTCGCCTGAGCGTGGGATACCTGAGGGTCAAGAGCTACTTCAACGGTAAGAAGGTCCCGCTCCAGAACCGAGTGAAGGATTATGATGTTAATGAGTTAGCGGCGTCGTGGTCGGGGAGGCGGGGCTAGGGTTAGTGTCTCACATTCACTGGTGGTGAATGTGAGACACTGGGGGTCGTCCTTCCCTCACCAGAACTGGAACCGGTTCTGGTATTCCGGCCGTACATCTGACAGCCGTGTCAGGAATGAGAAACATGCAGAAATCCAGTTTGAGGAAACAACACATCCTCAGCGGTAGCTCCGCCCCCTCCAGAGGCTACAGGCGACTTGGAGAGAGTGAGAACAGGCCTTCAGTGTGTGGAGTAAACCTGAACGCGTCCTGGCTCTGAGATCTTGATGAGTCACGCCTGAGTCACTTCCATGAGTGGAACATCTCCACCACCTGCAGATGCTGCTTCAACAGACATCGGCGGCGAGGAGGCGGCGGCGGCAGACGCGCTGCTGAGTGAGACGTCTGCTCGCCTGCAGCTGTGGGAGAACTCACTCGTCTTCTCGTGATGTTCTCTGTGCAGATGTTATCTTCAGCGACGCCTTCTGTAGCAGAGATATAGAATGAAGGGAGTCGGCCTGGAGGAAGACGACGCTGACCCAAACGGGTCGGGTCGGTAAATCCTGCTGCTCTCAAATTGATTCTAAGATTAAAAACGTCTAATTAAAGACGGTAAATATCACTTAATTATGAGTAATTAGAATTCATTATGTGTGTATTTCATTTCCAGTCTGTCCCCAAACACACACACACTCACACACACAGATGAACACACACAACAGACACACACACACACAAACACACACACACACACACAGATGCACACACACACAACAGACACACACACACAAACACACACACATGCACACACAACAGACATATACATGCACATACACACAACACAAGTGCAGACACATGTACCAAACACACACCTACAGGCACACACACACACATTTATGTAGACACACACACGCACACACACACACATTTATGTAGACACACACACGCACACACACACACTTATGTAGACACACACACGCACACACATGACACCACTTTGTTCTGTAGATGGATTTTTTTATTTAAATCAGATCGTTTTAAACATTCTTAAAAAAAAGCATTTTAGTGCAGATTAATGTCTAAAGTGTGTTGTTGTGTGTTAGAGTGTGTGTATTTATACAGTATATGTAACAGTAAGACTAATAATTGTGATGATGATGATGATGAGTCATCAGTGACAGTCTGGAGTAAATCCCTCCGATAAAACTCGCCTTTGTCCTTAAAAATCCTATTTCTCTTTTTTAAATTAATACAAAAGTTGAAAGAAATGTTATATTAAGACAGTTTGTTTCAACTACAAACAATTACACGCAATTTAATTTTAATTATATTTAATAACCCACAAACTTTCCTGTTTCCTACACACACACACACACACACACACACACACACACACCCCCAGAGGCACACACACACACACACACACACACACACCCATACGCTTATAAACTCGACACAGAAAAATGAAATGCACTTATGAATCTCACCAAAGGTGCAAAGAAAGTCGTCATGAGCCGAATAATGTGTTAATGTGTGAAAAGTCTGTTATTGTGTGTTTCTGTGACGCTCGGAGAATCGCGAGACAACGAACGCACCAATGCCGTTTAGAGTCGGGTACTTTTCGTATCGCGATATATTCAAGTATTATTACTATACTGCACAATTTTATTATGATAAGAGAAAAATGTAGAATCCTATCAGGTATTTACTCTTAGAACTATTTTTTATGATATGGGACCTTGTCAAAATAACATAATCCAGGATTTTTATGCTTTTTAAGGCAGCTCCTTCAGTCTGCAGCTCCTTCAGTCTGCAGCTCCTTCAGTCTGCATCTCCTTCAGTCTGCATCTCCTTCAGTCTGCAGCTCCTTCAGTCTGCATCTCCTTCAGTCTGCAGCTCCTTCGGTCTGCATCTCCTTCAGTCTGCAGCTCCTTCGGTCTGCAGCTCCTTCTGTCAGCACCTCCTCCGGTCTGCAGCTCGCTCCTTACCTGAGCGGCGTGCAGCCTGAAGGTTAGTCATGAATGGAGTTTCACCTGCAGTCAGGAGTTTTGACATTCCTGCGCCGCTTGTTCTTCAAACCCGTCCGCCTGCTTCGTCTCCATTCAGGAAAGTTGTGCTCAAGAGTCGCCGTCATTCCTGACGGCACCTCCTTCAACCTTCTCCTGACTGGACTTGACTGAAGGCGTGATTCTTCTTCTTCACGCCGAGCTTCATCGACACGAGGAACACGAGGAAGAATCCTCCGGGTCGCTCCGTGTTTTCATATCAGTAAACATGGAGAGACGACAAGAATGATTTATGGTTGTTAAAAACATTCTGAGGTCTCGTGTTGTTCCTGCTGCTTCCTCTCCTTCTCTGGGCTTTTCCCTCCTCAGCAGATCATCTACTGCACATCCACAAACCTCCTCTTTGGTCTTCTCCTTCTCCTGCCTGCAGCTCCATCTCCAGCATCCTTCTACCAGTAGATCCACTATCCCTCCTCTTCACGGGTCAGAACCATCTCAGTCCGTCCTCTCTGACTTTGTCTCCAGGACGTCTCACCTGGCCTTCCCCTCTGATGTCTCCTTTCTACTCCTGTCCTTCCTCCTCTTCCTCACTCCCAGAGAACATCTGAACATCTTCATCTCTGCCTCCTGTCTTCTGCTCAGAACCACCGTCTCTAAACCATCCAGCAGAGCTGCTCTCACCTCCATCTTGGAAACCTTTCCCTTCACTCCTGCTGCTCCTCCTCTGTCACAGATAACTCCTCACACTCTTCTCCACTCTTGATGTATCCTGGAGGTGATAACATTTTGGTAACTTTAAGTGTTTCGCAGCGTTTGAAATGAAATGAAATAATAAGCCATTTGGAGCAGACATCACAAGGTGGATATTCAATCCTTTGATTCCTTTGATCTTTCTTTGTGGGTGGAGCTGGGGATGTGTGGGCTAAGCAGAGAGGCTGAAGTGGAAGGCGCAGGAGACGAGCAGCAGCTGCAGAGCGTCTGAGAGATACTCAGAGAGTTTGTAGGAGTTGTCGGTAGATTTAGAGGCTGGCAGTAACTCAGACACTAATGGAAGAATCTGCAGGAAATTCTTTTTTTAACCTTCGGTTCTGTCGGGCTTCAGATGAGGTTTTGGGTTCTCTGAGTGCTTTTTTTTCGTCTAGTTTTTTAGATGTTGATTTGTCAAGCACTGTTAGATGCATACCTAAGACGTACAGCAGACTCCGGCACCGCGCTGCAGACATTACACCTGTCTCGCTCTTTGGAACCGGCTCCTCTGACCCCGTCTTGTTCTGTGTAATTAAAGAAAAGGGCGTCTGAGTCGCGGTTCTTTGTTGTGGACTCGTGGTGGAATGTCTTAATTAAAAGGCTTCGTTTGACTGTTGCAGATTGCGCCTTGTGAAAGTGTTCAACCCCTTTAACGAACTTTACACGGTGACCTTCAGCATCAGAACTGGACCAGAAGAATCGCTGGGAGCAGGAGGTCCGGACCAGATGTGGTTGCATTATGGGAAGAAGGAAATCCAGCGAGATGCTAAACGTTGGCTGGGCTGGTCTGGGCTGGTCTGGGCTGGGCGGCTAACATCTTGGTAACCGCTACCACAGCAGAACCTTCAGAGGTTCTGGTGGAGTCCAGACCTCTAGGCTTCAGAGCTTTTAGAATTGGTTATAATGTTATGACTGATCAGTGCCTACCTACAAAGACTTTCCAGGTCTGTTCTGGAGAGCTCCCTCCTCTCCAGAACCTCTCTTGCTATGTTTTTACAGCCTCTGTGGTCCGGTCCAGCACCTCTGCTTCAACTCCAGGGTCCAATTCACCCAAAAGAATCTTTTAGCACCAAAGTGATTTATTCTGACACAAGCATCCACAGAGAAGCATAAATTAAATTACACTTCTCTGCAGCGGCGGCTTGGCTGCATGTGTTTCTGATATACAGCAAACATTTTTTTATTAAATCATTTATTTCAGATGGAGAACTCGACACCGCTGTGGCTCGGTTCTGCCGATTTCAGTACAAAGCCGTGAGTGGTGGAAGAAATGTTGGACTGCGAGTCCAGCGGTCTCTGCAGAACTGACTTATTGATCAAGATGAATCATCGACAGTCATGCAGGATTTGATGGCCAATAGTTTTTATTTCCCTTCAGTCTGTCAGGTTTCTTGAGAACGCTGGACTTCCCGGCGCCGCCTCATTACCCGTCAACGCGGCGCCGTCTCAGCAACAACAAAAAAAGTTCCAAAAAAGAAGAAACATAATTCTGCATTCAGGCAACAAGGTTGTGGAAACGATCCACGTACACATGGATCCGTGGAAACGCTGCATCTTGTGTGCCGGGCCAGCAGAGGGCAGCAGAACTTTTACATAATCAGCACCACAGAAGAACCGGGCGGCGTAGACGATCTCTCTTCATCCCTGAACCCAGGAGGAGCGTTAATAAACGCAGCAAAGTCTGCGGCGCAAACAGAACCGGGCCGACCGACTTTGGTTTGTGTGGTTGTTCTGTGTGGGCGTGGCCACCAGGATTTTTTTTTTTTTTAATCGCCAACAATTCTTTTTTTCTTTTTTTTTTACAGTGTTTCAGAAAAAGCTCCAGAACTAAAATAATGTCCGTCGGGTGGAACTATTATGAACAGTTTTATTTACGGTTAAATTTTAGGTTCTTTGAAGATCAAACAATGAAAAGCTGGACTTTGACTTTATTATCGTACACTGTAAAAAGAAAATGGTGGATGAAGTCAAAGAAATTATCGAGTTGTAAAAACGAAACAACCAGTTGAAATCATTTTTTAGCTCTTTTTACAGTCAATCTATTCATCAACAACATCTTTTTGAAGCTGATAAACTAAAAAAAACAACAAAGCTATGAATGTTACATTCCACGATCTCAGCGACGGCGCTCCGTTTCACGGACTGCACCTTTAAACTGACGTTGGCTGAGCCGGAGCTCCAGAACTCTGCAGACTGGAGTCGCGGGATGAACAGAATCACTCGGGGATTATTTCAGCAGACACTAGCGTGTATGTGTCATGTGATACGTCTGCTTAAGTGGAGTTCGGATCTCGCCAAGTTTCTTCTGGCGTGCCGCGACACGCCGGCTAAGTGCCTGAAAGCCCCCGCCGAAAGGCGTATGTTTCCCCCGATGAATATCTGAGTGCGTTATCATCTTCCTCGCTGCTGCTCGCTCTGTCTTCTGTCAATGAAGACATTGAAGAGCTTCGGTTTGACTTCTACTCACAGACGCGGATCCGCCGTGGACTCGGATGATCCGAGGTCGCGGGCTCACGGCACAAATAGTTTGCATTCAATCAGAGGTGTGTTCTGGCCGGAACATGAATTCAACCAATCCTCTATTAATGCAGCTGGTATTTTACTGTTTAGGGAAAGTCATGTGATTTCTCGGCCGTCATTCTCTCCGCTGCGTTCCGAGAACTCCATTCCGTTTTTCATCCGCCTATCCGAGTCGGGTTTTCCAGACACCAGTCAACACCGGCCGGCTCATCCTGGAGGATCCTGAGGGGTTCTGGGTCAGAGTAGATCCAAAGTCCCTCCAGTGAGGTGTGGGAAGGAATACCTGTGAACCGTCTGTGTCTACAGGTGTTCCTTCTGGCCCAGATATGATATTAATTACATCCCAGAAAAGTTACGGAATCATCCGCCGCCGCCGCCACCGGCCATCCCTTGTGTTACAATAATTCAAAAAATATTTCATGGATTTTTTCCCATTTTTTGACTTTATGTACCTTAGTGCGAGGAAGAAGTGGATTGATTTTGGTGAAGGTCAGTTTCATATTTCCGCCACTAGGGGAACTTTATTTCCCAAAGTTTTTGGGTCATAATTTCTCAACTGTTGGTCCGATCTATTCCAAATTGGGTTCGTATGAATCAACTTGAGGAGATCTGTCTAGTATAGATTGTGTTTTACTCTAGTAGTTCATATTCTACTCACTAGGGGCAGCTTTTTATGGAAAACACTGTTTGCCAGACATTCCTCAAAAACGGTTTCATGGATCATTTTCAAACTGTATGACTCTATCACACTGATCCGCGTGTGAGGAAGAACAGGAGTGATTTGGGGTGTTTTATCAACATTGGGGGGGGGGCTTTATCTCCAAATGTTTTCTGCAATAATTTCTCAACCATTGGACTAAATCGGACCAACGGTTGAGAAACTATGGCCCGAAAACTTTTGGACTTAAAGCCCCCCCTAGTGTCCGAAATATGCAACTGATCTTTCCCCAAATCACTCCAGTTCTTCCTCACACTAAGGTCTTTAGAGTATAAAGTCCCTAACTATTGAGGGAGTTAAGTATCAGAATTAGAATTGTTTTTGACTGCTTCTAAAAAGAAAAAAAGAAAAAGGAGGCGCTGACATTCAGCATTTAAACATTTGTGGACCTTATTTCCTTAAATGTCGGGACCGTTGATCTCGGCCTACATTGGCCCTCGACTCTATGCGCTGATTTTATCGGCGGCTGGACCCAAAGGATGACGTAGCAGTGAAACCGGTTTAGATAGTAAAGTTAGTCTGGAGCCTACCAGTCTACTCTGAGGGTTTAGGCCGCTGCGAACAAACGCCCCTGGAGGCTGCTCATGTGGGGACCTGCCCCCGGTCTACGATAAGCATCCCTTCCCGTAAATCGTTAGGAGAAGGAAATGAGTCTCGGAGGGAAAAAAAACAAAAAAAAAACCGTAGCGTTTGCAGTTTGAGGAGTGAGATTCAGAGAGCGGCGAGTCGGAGCGAAGGGCCTCATAGCGTGACTTGGGCAGGCAGCGGCGGAGACTTTGAAAGGCTTGTGGCTCTCTGCTGCTGACATATTTGTGTGATGCTGTTAGAAATCTGAGGGGGGAAAAAATGTGGAGCGAGTTTGGGAGCTGATTGAAAACATCCCGGGTCTGTTGGTAATCAGCGCCGATGTCGTAACAGAGAAATCTCTCTGCTATAATTTGCTTTAAGTTGGTATTTGAGGTATCTGCAGCATGAACGCACAAGGCCGCGCTCGTGACTCACCCCCGACACAAGGACTGAGGAGATAAGAATAACTTTTGGCAGGAGGTTATCCGCTCGGAGGAGTGGGCGTTTGTGCGGAGGAGCCCGGTCGTGTTTGTGGTCGGATCCCCGTCATTCATGAAGAGACTTTTCTTTTTTTGTTCAGGTTTGTCAGGCCTGGGTTTAATTCAGCCGTCGTCTCGCCGTCGTCCTCCGCCAGCAGAGGACGTCTGGCGGTGGAGACAGAAGCTGCCTGTCGGATCTTGATTCCTGACTCGCCTTTCAGAATGTCGTGCGACTGCGAGAAACCGCTGGGAGACAGATGTAATCACGCTTTCATTTCAGTCGCTTTCCACTCTGGGGAAGGTTCGCGCTCCGTCTCTCCAGCTTCTAACCACAGCTCATGCCTCCCCCTTTGTGCCCGAAAACCTTTTCTTCTGTTCCCAGTTGGCCGGACCGGCGCTCGCCCACCGAGGAGTTCTGTGACATTAGTAGCATCGCAGAGAAGTTGTTTGTTTTGTGCGCCGAACCAAAATCAGCCGCCGTCCGGCTCTGATCCGCCCCGATCCGCCCCGCGACACACAGGAAATGTTTTATTACTTTTATTGAAGGACTGTAATTCAGAGGGAAGAGGTTTCCTGATAACAAGCTGTTGGGCGGTTTTGTGTTAAGTGCTCTTATTTTGAAGGAGTGGAAGTTGAGTTTCCCCAGCCACAAAGAGTTCACAACCTTATTCTTCAAGTGCCGGTACCAGGCCCGGATAAATGGGTAGGGCTGCATCTGTTCGTGCCTAAACCATATGCGGAACACAACTTGATTCCGAACCGGATCGGTCGGGGCTCAAGTTAGCAGGGACCATCCCTGGTTCTGTTGGCCCACAGGGAACCGGGCTTTGGATGGAAAGAGATGATCCGCCGTGGCGACCCAGAAATGGAGAAGCCGAAAGACGAAGAAGAGCGAAGTTGAGTTGGCCAGCATGTTGTTCTGCTTTGCTGAGAAAATAAAGTACGAGCTGTCTTCCTCACGTTCAACGACATTTTGAAATTCACGATGTCGTTTAAGAAAACTTTCGCCGCCATAGGGCTTGGGTTGAATTTGGAACCCCCCCTGGTATTTCTTCCGGGCCTCGTCTCTCTGATGAAGGCTTTGACTGACTGATAAGAATCATTTTAGCGGGAACCGCCCAAGAACACAACCTGTGCCGGGTCCAAAGCTGCAGTCCAGGTGTTTGACAGGAACCCGCACTGATGAGACGGGCTGATACCTCAAACCCACCGCAAAACAAACTCGTGTCCTGAATAGCTCATAGTCTGTTTGTTTTGGATCATCAGGTTCTGCTCACGGCAGCTTGTTGTTCCTGCAGGCCCGCTTCCCGGCCCAGAACAAAGTCCAATAACAAACACATTAACAAACCGTTTGTTAGTGAAAATAAAGTTGAGTGAATAGAAAATCTACCGTAAAAACTTCTTATTTGTCCTGATTTTTGATAAACCCGACAAATTTACTGCAGAACCTTGGGTTCCTGAAGCGGACCTCTGTGCACGAAACGCCCCGGGCTCCTGCAAACCCTCGTCTTCCTCCTTTACTCGACATGCCGACATGACAATTCCGGTCGGACCGTGAAGAATCTGAGGCTGCTTCCTTCGCCTGGAGCCTTGTAAGGGAACGCCGCCGTAAATCATGAGGCTGACGGGAGGCAGAACCTGTGGACCGACTGACCCGGGTCGCTGGCTGTTAGTTGTTGCGAGATTCATCTCGTCTGCGTTAGAACCGCGATCTCTGTACAGGATCTACTGGAACTAAATGTTTTCAAATCAAGATAATAATCCCTTATGCATTGCTGACATGCTTTTTTCCCTCTCTGGTTCTGGCCCGCCTCCAGCCCGTGACAGCATTTCCTCTTCTCTCTGTAGTTTCAGCACCACAACTCCGTACTATGTGCCAATATTTTCATAAGAAGATACCGCGTACATCGGGTATTTGCCTTAAAGCGTTCTTTCTTTTTGTTTGTTTGTTTGTTTGTTTGTTTGTTAAACGTCTTCCTGTTGTCGTTTGTCTCATTTGTAACCGATGGCGGTTTGATGGAATCACACGCCTCAAGCAGAGAAAGAAAACTTGCTTGTAGCAGTGATGTCAGCTTCTTCTGAAGGTGCTGGAAGCACCGGGTCAGTTTTGGGTTTGGTGTTGACGGGCAGATTGAACCCTTTCATGTTTTTGTTTTTATTATCAGCTGTTTGGTTGAACACATTTTAAGTCTTTATTTCTTATTTTTAAAATGTGACTCCCCTTGTTTACAACGTGACCCAGCGGCAGCATGAATATTCTAAACAGTAAGGTGCCGAGGATGGAGCCCTGAGGGACGCCGCGGGTCGGCAGGAGGATCACACAAACCTGGTTCTGATTCATAAGTGTTTTTTTTTGTTATAAGATCATGTGAGGATTTAATAAACAGAATTATTTAACTTCACAGGAGCCAAAAAAAGTCTATAAATAAACAATCTTCATAAATAATCCAATTAAAATCGACTATTTTCCAAAAATAAAAAAACTGTCATCATGAAATCATTTTATATTTTACTGTAAATTTGACACTTTGTGGTGAATTTAAAGTGTCTGAAATAATAAATGAATAAATGCCCCATAGAAATAAAAGATAAAACCAATAAATCATTTTTTTTTTTTTGTTAATTTTTCAAATAAACTTTAAGTTCCACGCTAAAAAAAAATAATCTGAAAATCGTGTCACTTCACGCCTCCTCTCTGAAACAGCGTTCAGAAGAAGAAGCTTCTGTTATGAGCGCGTCTTTCGGACTGGAGCGTCTGCTGGCGGGGGGGCGGAGCTACAAACTGTTGCATTCTTTCTTTGCTCTTTGTTTACTGTCATTAAACCCGACGCTGATTCCTGTCGGGCTCGTGGGTGTGGCCGGATCAGCTTACGGTCCTCCGCCGCAGAGACCCGAGGGAACCGTTCCCCGATGGCGGCCCCACCGCTGTTGTCTGAAAAACAAACGCCGGCGTCTGCATGGGAATCGGCTTTCGGGTCGGAGCAGCCGGAGTTTGTCTGGAAGTGGCAGGAATCCGATTTGTCTCCCGGCCCAGATGGCGCTGGCAGACGGAGAGGAGCAGACCGGTTCAGGTTCTGACATGTGGAATCAGGTTCTGGTAGCATCTCCGTCAGCTCGGCTGTAATTTATATTCAAACGACCGCAGAACCGCCGGGGTGTCGGTGAAGCTGCTGCTCAGCTCTGAGTGGAGGCAGAGACGCTTCGCAGGCGGAGAAACAGGAAGCTCCGAAATAACGCCGGTTACAATCAGAGATCATGCGCGTCTAATCCGACCAGAACCTAAGTCTGAGCGGCAGTCGGATCTTCTGCGGATCTCCGGCTCGCTGCGTGACTGATGCAACCGGCAGAACTTGTAAAGACAGATTTCAAACTTCTGTTACCAAAGTATCACTTAGCAAAATCCCGAGAATGTGTCCACTTGATCCGAGCGCAAGTCCAGACAGACAGACGTCGGCGCTTCGCTCCAGAACCGGTCCCACGTGACAAGGTGATGTTTGAGCAGTGATCATGAAGACTTCTGTTCTTCCTCTCTGCTCGTGGGTCGATTTAACGTTAAGGTTTGTTGTTGTTTTTATCGGGCCCAGTGGAGGCAGAACTTACAGAAGAGCGTCATCCGGTGAAAACAGAACCGG
>VRLP01008946.1:0-12500 GCA_009660295.1 Lophius piscatorius
GTGTGTGTGTGTGTGTGTGTGTGTGTGTGTGTGTGTGTGTGTGTGTGTGTGTGTGTGTGTGTGTGTGTGTGTGTGTGTGTGTGTGTGTGTGTGTGTGTGTGTGGGCTGCATATAACATTTGATTCTACTCTTTCATTACCGTAAACTGCTTTCACCAAATGTAGCACTAAAGGAAAAAAACTCACTCCTCGGCGCTTAAACTCAGCATCTGTGCGGCGTGTGAATTTTAACAGTCTAGTTTTTGCTTCACTTACTGGAAAAAACCTTTTTATTTCTTTCTTTTTTAAAACATGGACGTAAATTTCAAAATATCTTCCAGATCTTTCACTCGACTAAAATCAGGTTCTCTGTAAAATGACAACAACTAAACTATAAACTATAAACTGTAAAATGACAAAAGTCGGTTTTACTTTAAAAAAAAGAACAAAAAACGCTGATTGCCTCAAAATGTAATAAATTTAAGTTGTTGTTAAGATAAATGCAGTTTTAATGTTTTATAATTAGGTTATAAATGAAGCAGTAAACACTTAATAAGTTATTCGTTAATGTTTATAAACATCTTATAACATAAAAGTCAATTTATCAATGCCGGTCACTATTTGGCAATGTCACGTCAGCAGTGCAGGTAAGTGGGCTCACTATTTGGCGAGCAGCCGTTCTCTGATAGCCTTAATAACTCATGACTTATAAAATGTTTACAACTTCATCAAACGTAAACTACATACAGGTCATTAATAAATCCTTAATAAGGATAGTCTCATCTTAAAGTCGTACCGAAAAAAGTCTCGTAAGAGCCCCTCCCCTTCTGCGACGTAGCCAAGATGGCGACAAGTGACAAAGTGGGAGGAGTTCATCATTCCAACCCGTGGGCCGCGTTGAATATTCCAGCCGAACTCGTCTTCAGATGCTCGTTCGGTGGCGTTGCTGGTTGCCGCGTCGACGTCACGCCGCACGCTGGCGGCGCCGTGCAGCGCTCCACCTCTCTAGCTCGCTGATGCACGTTTCATTTATTCAGCATAAATGAACGCCGGCGTCCTGCAGACGCCGCTTCCCCTCAGAACTGAACTGTTGCTGCATCATCCGTGTTAGAAAAGAGCTTTTGTTTATGTTTGCAGCCGCCACTCCAACAAATCCACCGGGTGAAGGCGACATACGGACGCCTTGGCGGCGCCTCTGCGGGATCCGAGCTCCGACTATAAATGATGGCGGTGGTAAAAACACAGATCTGACCACCTGCTTGAGGCTGGAGTGTGATGTGAATCAGATTCAGTAATTACAGGAAGAGGAAAGAGTCTTGGCAGGAAAGAGCGAGCGAACGCTACAGGCTCATAACCCAGAGTTTACTGCGTGTTAATGGAGGCTCCTCTTCCCAGTAATCGCTGGTTCTGAGGACAATAAAGCGCCAGATGGGTCGTCTGCTGCAGATGAGGACCAGCAGGTCCGATACTTTAACGGTGCTGTTCACTCTAGCCCAAGGTAGCAGCACCAGGGCTGTAGAGGGTATGATGGGCTGTAGAGGGTATGATGGGCTGTAGTTGCTATGATGGGCTGTAGAGGGTATGATGGGCTGTAGTTGCTATGATGGGCTGTAGTTGCTATGATGGGCTGTAGAGGGTATGATGGGCTGTAGAGGGTATGATGGGCTGTAGTTGCTATGATGGGCTGTAGTGGGTATGATGGGCTGTAGAGGGTATGATGGGCTGTAGTGGGTATGATGGGCTGTAGTGGGTATGATGGGCTGTAGAGGGTATGATGGGCTGTAGTGGGTATGATGGGCTGTAGAGGGTATGATGGGCTGTAGAGGGTATGATGGGCTGTAGAGGGTATGATGGGCTGTAGTGGGTATGATGGGCTGTAGAGGGTATGATGGGCTGTAGTGGGTTGATGGGCTGTAGAGGGTATGATGGGCTGTAGTGGGTTGATGGGCTGTAGTGGGTATGAGGGGCTGTAGAGGGTATGATGGGCTGTAGAGGGTATGATGGGCTGTAGTTGCTATGATGGGCTGTAGTGGGTATGATGCGCTGTAGAGGGTATGATGGGCTGTAGAGGGTATGATGGGCTGTAGTTGCTATGATGGGCTGTAGTGGGTATGATGCGCTGTAGTGGGTATGATGCGCTGTAGAGGGTATGATGGGCTGTAGTTGCTATGATGGGCTGTAGTTGCTATGATGGGCTGTAGTTGCTATGATGGGCTGTAGAGGGTATGATGGGCTGTAGTGGGTATGATGGGCTGTAGTGGGTATGATGGGCTGTAGTTTGTATGCTAGTATTTATTCGTGGCTTCTCAGGCCTGTTTTCAAAGCTGGTGACTTCAGGCTTTAAATCATAGTTAATATAAACGACATGTTTCTGTTTTAGTGACACTTCCTGTTCGGTGAGGTCGTATATTAAACTCTTCTTCTTCTGAGGCCTCCAGACTGTCGGATCACCACTGAGCCCGAGGGCATTAACACGGGTTTGATCAGAACCACGTACTCCTTCTTGTCCGGTACCAGATTGACTTCAGAAGACCTGTAACACCTTGATGACGTTCTAAAGTGAATAGTATAGAAATTTTCTGTCCAGGGGGCGGAGTCATCTCCTTGTTCTTAAATAAACCTGGAACAAGGTGAATTTCTCAGCTCACTTCCTGTTTTCCTTTTTTAACAGGAAGTTGTAATAACTCCGCTGACCATCATCATACTTCCTTTAAATTTCCTTTATTGGATAAGAGTCCAGGTCTGTCACTTAAAAAAGTAATATAAAAATATAGTATTAGATTACTCACACATAGTATCAGATTACTCACACATAGTATCAGATTACTCACACATAGTAAAATATTACTCACACATAGTATCAGATTACTCACACATAGTACCAGATTACTCACACATAGTAAAATATTACCCACACATTGTAAAAGATTACTCACACATTGTAACAGATTACTCACACATAGTAACAGATGACTCACACATAGTAAAATATTACTCACAAATTGTAACAGATTACTCACACATAGTAACAGATTACTCACACATAGTATCAGATTACTCACACATTGTAACAGATTACTCACACATAGTAACAGATTACTCACACATAGTATCAGATTACTCACACATAGTACCAGATTACTCACACATAGTATCAGATTACTCACACATAGTATCAGATTACTCACACATAGTACCAGATTACTCACACATAGTATCAGATTACTCACACATAGTATCAGATTACTCCATAATAATCCAACAACACTCAGACACAAAGGTGATGCAGATACACCTGATAGTTGTGGGGATGTTTGAAGGCTATGAACATTAAACTAAGATATTAGACTTTATTGACTTTAAGTGTTTTTTACTTCCACGTTTACAGTGTGTTATCATACTGAACCCCGAAACATGGGGTTCCTGTGATCTTAGAGTCCAGAGGGTTTAGACCAGGTATCAACAGGGAACCTGGTTCCTCTGCAGGATCTCCATCATGCAGGTTTGCAGAATAATGAACAACCAGGTTCTGGTTCTACAATCACCTTATTAGAGACAGCCACCAGAAAGTAGCGCAAAGGTCAACATCTCTCTCTCTCTCTACCTCTCTCTCTCTCTACCTCTCTCTCTCTCTGTCTACCTCTCTCTCTCTCTGTCTACCTCTCTCTCTCTCTGTCTACCTCTCTCTCTCTCTACCTCTCTCTCTCGCTTTCGCTCTTTCTCTCTCTCTCTTGCTCTCTCTCTCTCGTTCTCTATCTCTCTCTTTCTCTCTCTCTCTCTCTCTCTCTCTACCTCTCTCTCTCTCTACCTCTCTGTCTCTCTCTCTTTCGCTCTTTCTCTCTCTGTTTCTCTCTCTCTCTTGCTCTCTCTCTCTCTCGTTCTCTATCTCTCTCTCTCTTTCTCTCTCTCTCTCTCCCTCTCTCTCTCTCTCTTTCTCTCTCTCTCTCTCTCTCTCCCCCTAACACCCTGTTCTCCAGCCCAGTGTTCCCAGAGGAGTGGGTGCCAGGCAGACTGGGTGCCGAGGGCGTTCTGGTCCCACGTGGGCTGGCTGGGCCTGGTTCTGTGGAGGAGGCCCAATGTGCGGTCCAGATGTAGCTCCACGCTCTGGTATTAAGTGGCGTGATGAAGGCTTTAATGGCGAGGGGCCGTCTTTACAACACATGTCAGGCCATATCCAAACTCTGGGCCTGTAAACTTTAATACGCAGGAACCGGGCCAGAGCGAGAGCTTTCTCTGGGCTTTTTATGCGTCCAACAAAAACATGACATAATATACGACACCAGAGGACAAAGACTGAGGTAAACACAGAACCGGTACCACATCAGAGTCACGCCCAGACGGGTCGCCATCAACACAAACCAAAACACAACCAACATCAGCATCACTGATGACCTCA
Organism: Lophius piscatorius; assembly: GCA_009660295.1. Lineage (NCBI taxonomy): Eukaryota > Metazoa > Chordata > Actinopteri > Lophiiformes > Lophiidae > Lophius > Lophius piscatorius. Next base: position 4,375 of record VRLP01008946.1, read on the forward strand.
CTTTATTTATAGTCTTTATTATCCGGAGATCAGCCTCTGACATCACTGATGGAATGTGACCCGCTCTTCTGAGCTGGACCTGATCCTCCTAGCTCCACCTCAACGTCTCAGTGGGCTTCAGGTTCACACTTGGACTAGGAGACATTCAGAGGTGGACTTACAGACTCATGACCTCACAGACCGATGACCTCACAGACTGACGAACTCACAGACTGATGACCTCACAGACTGATGACCTCACAGACTGATGACCTCACAGACTCATGACCTCACAGACTGATGACCTCACAGACTGATGACCTCACAGACTGATGACCTCACAGAGTCATGACCTCACAGACCGATGACCTCACAGACTGACGACCTCACAGTGTGGTGACCTCACAGACTGACAAACTCACAGACTGATGACCTCACAGACTGATGACCTCACAGAGTTATTACCTCACAGACTGACGACCTCACAGACTGATGACCTCACAGACTGATGACCTCACAGACTCATGACCTCACAGACCGATGACCTCACAGACTGATGACCTCACAGACTGACGACCTCACGGTGTGGTGACCTTACAGACTGATGAACTCACAGACTGATGACCTCACAGACTGACGACCTCACAGACGGATGACCTCACAGACCGATGACCTCACAGACTGATGACCTCACAGACTGACGACCTCACGGTGTGGTGACCTTACAGACTGATGAACTCACAGACGGATGACCTCACAGACTGATGACCTCACAGACTCATGACCTCACAGACCGATGACCTCACAGACTGATGACCTCACAGACCGACGACCTCACGGTGTGGTGACCTCACAGACTCATGACCTCACAGACCGATGACCTCACAGACTGATGACCTCACAGACCGACGACCTCACGGTGTGGTGACCTCACAGACTGATGACATCACGGACTGATGACCTCACACACTGATGACCTGACATTCTCCTTCAGGAGAATCCATGTGTTCCTCCATGATGGCGAGTCCTTCTGGTCCTGAAGCAGCAGATCATCTCCACAACATTCCAGGTCCACCTCCATGCTGGACCGTAGGTCTGATGTTCTTCTGGTGGAACGCTGTGTTTGGTTTCCATTCTCCCAGAAGCTCTGAGGGTCATCAAGGTGGGTTGTGGGTAAATTAAGACCAGCCTTCATGTTCTTCTGGGTCGGCAGTGGTTTTCTCCTCACCCACTCTCCTTGTGGAGCCGTGACCTCTGACCTTTACTGAGGTGAGAGAGGCCTGCAGGTCCTTGGATGTTCTCTCTGGATCTTCTGTGACTTCCTGCTTAACAAATAGCATTAATGGTTCTGTTACACAGGATGGTACCGGCTGGAACTACAGATGGAAACAGGTGGTCCGATGTGACCAAGAAGAAGTTCTGAACGTTTGTTTGTCGGGTTTTACAGACGATTCATTTTCCTAACATGAGGTCACTGCTGCTGGTGTGCCTCAGGGCTCCGTCCTCGGCCCCCGACTCTTTCTCTTCGACCCACTGCCACTGGGTTGGATCAGAAACAGGTTCTTTTACGATTAGAATCAGCGACCCAGAATGAGCGCAGCAAACAGCTGAGCAGAACCTCAGATGGGCTCCATAGACCCAACGTTCTCCTGCACATCATTCAGGTTTATCCCGCCCTCAGCTCCTCGCCGGTTCCTGCTGGGATGAACGATCCGTCTGAATAGAACGTCAGAACCAAATGTTGGTTCTGGAGTTATTTATCCGGGTCCGTGGAGCCGCTGACTGTCAGAGTCGTGAAATGTTTCTGTAAAAAGTAATAAAGTCAACTTTGACAGATGTCTCACACCAGCAGAACCTTTTTTTTTTTCTAATAAGTTTTTATGCGGGTTTCCTACAGAACACACACACGGGCCCGGTCCGGGACAGATGGCCGTGAATTATGCGATTGAAAATGTGTATTTAATTGAATTCAGGGGTCCGACTCCACGTCTGACATAATTCACACATAAACACATGGATTTCTTTCCTTCCCCTGAAGAACCCGTCTGAACCGCCGCAGAGCAGGAACGCCTCAGCGCCCGCCGGACAGAACCGGGCCATGTCTACTGGAAGGTCCAAAAGACCTCAGAAGATCCATCGGTCTCACCGGTCCAGTAAGGGGCGTGGTTTAAATGGGGGACTGGAGAACATATCTGGGCTCACACCACGAACAGAACCACCCCGAGGTAAAAACCGTCGTTCCACTGGACCGGGTCTGCTTGGTTCTGTTTGACATGATACACATTAACATGGAACACATCGGACTCAAGAGGTTCTCTCTGGTGTTCTGTTGTTGTTGTTGTTGTCGTTGTTGTTGTTGGCAGTGGTGAAGGGTTCTGGACCGTTTCAAGAGTTGAGCAGAGGTCAGCAGGTCCAGGATCACGAGACACTAGAGGTCCAGATCTACTGATCCCAAATAAAAGAACTTCAAGTCCAAAATCTGTAAACGCTGAATGAACGCTTCCAGCAACAAGTAAACAACAACAATCTTCTTACAATCTGTGCTTCATCATCATCATCATCATCACCTTCTCTGAAGATCAGCCCATGAGGCAGGAATGAAAGCATGAACACATGAATATGTGAACACGTGAACGCATGAACACATAAACACGTGAACGCATGAACACATGAACACATGAATATGTGAACACGTGAACACATGAACACATGAACGCGTGAACACATGAACACATGAATATGTGAACACGTGAACGCATAAACACATGAACACGTGAACGCGTGAACACATGAACACATGAACGCATGAACACATGAATATGTGAACACGTGAACGCATGAACACATAAACACGTGAACGCATGAACACATGAACACATGAACACACGAACACATGAATATGTGAACACGTGAACACCTGAACACATGAACGCGTGAACGCGTGAACACGTGAACACGTGAACGCATGAACACATGAACACATGAACGCATGAACACATGAATATGTGAACACGTGAACGCATGAACACATGAACACGTGAACGCATGAACACGTGAACACATGAACACATGAACACGTGAACACATGAACACATGAACACATGAACGCATGAACACATGAATATGTGAACACGTGAACACATGAACACGTGAACGCGTGAACACGTGAACACATGAACACGTGAACACGTGAACACATGGACACATGAACGCATGAACACATGAACACATGAATATGTGAACACGTGAACGCATAAACACATGAACACGTGAACGCGTGAACACATGAACACATGAACACATGAACGCATGAACACATGAATATGTGAACACGTGAACGCATGAACACATAAACACGTGAACGCATGAACACATGAACACATGAACACACGAACACATGAATATGTGAACACGTGAACACCTGAACACATGAACGCGTGAACGCGTGAACACGTGAACACGTGAACGCATGAACACATGAACACATGAACGCATGAACACATGAATATGTGAACACGTGAACGCATGAACACATGAACACGTGAACGCATGAACACGTGAACACATGAACACATGAACACGTGAACACATGAACACATGAACACATGAACGCATGAACACATGAATATGTGAACACGTGAACACATGAACACGTGAACGCGTGAACACGTGAACACATGAACACGTGAACACGTGAACACATGGACACATGAACGCATGAACACATGAACACGTGAACGCATGAACACATGAACACATGAACGCATGAACACGTGAACACCTGAACACATGAACGCGTGAACACGTGAACACATGAACACATGAACACATGAACGCATGAACACATGAACACATGAACACATGAACGCATGAACGCATGAACACGTGAACACGTGAACACGTGAACACATGAATGCCTGCAGGACATGCAGAAAGGTAAAACTGACACCTGGGGTCCAGTAGAGTGAACAGGACTTCAGCTGCCCTCAGTGTCTCTCAGTAGACCAGAACCTCCTGACTGACAGCTGTGGAACCTTTGGTTCTGACATTGAGTCCATTTAGAGCGTTTTAATAGTTTTTTTGTGAAGCTGCAGTCAGACAGGAAGTTCTGCAAAGGATGTCGGTCCTAATTAAGCAGAACCTTCGATAAGATCTTCAGGCATAATCAGGCCCGGTTGGGAGGAGGCGGGACGTTGCACTGCGTTTTGGAGGGATGAAGGCGGCGGGGCGATGATGAGGAGCAGGCGGGCTTCTGATTGAGATCCCGCGAGCGTCGGACCGTGTTCAGCATTATGGGCTGAACATGGAGGGAGAACTCCACAAGTCGGTCTCCGGTCCACTTTGAGCAGGAGGTTGGTTCAGACTAGAGGTCCGAAGGTGGAGGAGGAGGGGCCAGGGCAAATGGGGAACGGAGAAGGACAAGGTGGAGAAGGTAAGTACCCCGCCGGTCAAACCTCCATAACCCCTGGCGGCGGTTCTGGTGGTTGAACACATCATGAAAATGAGTTGACCTTCAGATTCCACTTCCTTTTGGGGTCATGAGGTCATTCAGGCCAGCTTCAGCTCGCGGCCCCCCGCCCTCAGGGCCCCTCCCTCTGAGCGCTAGCAGCTAATTAGCAACTAGATGTTGGGTCTGATGGCTGCACTGGAGGACCGGGACAAAATTAGATCCATTAATTACCAAAGGTTCTGAGTTTATCTCTGTCACATCAATAAAGACGGCGTCTCCTCAGTCGCACGCCGGGACATCTGAGGGACAATCACCAACGATTAAGACCTACTAGTCAGAACCAGCCTCCAATGAGAGGACAGACAGGAGACATGAAGACAGGAGGACTTGAGGACATGAAGACATGAAGATATGATGATATGAAGACATGAGGACATGAAGATATGAAGACATGAAGATATGAAGACATGAGGACATGAAGATATGAAGACATGAGGACAAGAAGACATGAAGACACGAGGATATGAAGACATGAGGACATGAAGACATGAAGATATGATGATATGAAGACATGAGGACATGAAGACATGAGGACATGAAGATATGAAGACATGGGGACATGAAGATATGAAGACATGATGATATGAAGACATGAAGATATGAAGATATGAAGACATGAAGACATGAGGACATGAAGACATGAAGACATGAAGATATGAAGACATGAGGACAAGAAGACATGAAGACACGAGGACATGAAGACATGAGGACATGATGATATTAAGACATGAGGACATGAAGACATGAAGACATGAAGACATGAGGACATGATGATATGAAGACATGAGGACATGAAGACATGAAGACATGAGGACATGATGATATATGACATGAGGACATGATGATATGAAGACATGAGGACATGAAGATATGAAGACATGAGGACATGAAGATATGAGGACATGATGATATGAAGACATGAGGACATGAAGATATGAGGACATGAAGATATGAAGACATGAGGACATGAAGATATGAAGACATGATGATATGAAGACATGAAGATATGAAGATATGAAGACATGAAGACATGAGGACATGAAGACATGAAGACATGAAGATATGAAGACATGAGGACAAGAAGACATGAAGACAAGAGGACATGAAGACATGAGGACATGATGATATTAAGACATGAGGACATGAAGACATGAAGACATGAGGACATGAGGACATGAAAACATGAGGACATGAGGACATGAAGATATTTCAGTCGGGGGAGTGTTTGAACAACGCAGGGGGCCGGGTTCTTTCTGGGGACAGAACCCTGCTGGTCCGGTCCAGTAATAATCATCTCTTTCTCCTGATGTGGACAGAAAAGGGCCGCCTTGAATAAACGGCGAGGAGACGGCGCTTCGTGATCCTCTCCTCCCGGTGACAAATCCTGGCTGAGCGGGTCGTGATGTAGAAGGTTCACGGGGACACGCCGGTTCTCCTGCTCCAGTCACATATGCAGTGATGTGCTGTCACGCCGCCGCCGCCGCCGCCGCGGCTGCAGTAGATTTGGGAAGGTTCTCTCCTGAGCGCGGCGGGGTGGGGGGAGTCTCTGGTTCTCCCTGCGGGTGCCGGTGTGAGCGCGGCACAGGCGGCTGTCAGCCCAGAGCTGACATCTCTAGTTCTGGTTCTGACAGAGGCTGTCCAGACTGACACCCTGTTTATTCACAGGTGACACCCGGTTTGATGCAGCCAGCAGAGGAAGACCTCGCTGTGATGAAGTCTTGGTGGAGTAAACAGCACCAGAATAATTGAGGAGCTCCGAGCGCGTGGGCTCCATCAGCGCCGGTGCCTGCCGGCGAGGAGCGGGTGGAGGTTCCCCCTCACGTAACTCCACCCACTGACTCGTCTGCTGCCCTGAAAATCCTAAAGAAAAAGATCCGAAACCAATTCTGAGAATAAACCGGTTCACAGAACCGGTGTCACACCAGTCAGCGTCCCGACAGAACCGTCACAACGCAGGTAGAACCGGATCACAGAGCAGAAAACACAAATACAATACACCCACTACACCACCCACTACACCACCTGGAATCTCCTGATGATGAGTTCAGCTTTTTCCCGCCCTTTTTTTTTTTGCCCTGAGTTATAAAGATTCTCCATTAACGCCGCCGCCACTCTGAGGCGTTCTCGTTCAGGTGAGAGGGCGAGGGTGTGTCTGCAGGGACAGAACACCAAACATGGACAAATCGTGTTCTGCGGCGCCGGCAGAGAACGCACAAACACGAGAGGAGGAGCGGCGCTATAAATAACGGAGGCGGTGGCGGCGTGCGATTGGAGGGAGAAAGGTTACCGGCAGCCAGCGACCCATTCGTCTTGTTTGGATACAAACTACTTGATTCCCCAAACAAGCGGCGAGGAAACCCGTGACATCAGCACTTCATCACTTCACCCTCGCCATTATAAATCAGTTGAACCGGCGACACCTGAACTTTACTCTACGCACGCCGTAAAGGCCACGGGCTCAGACGCCGCTATCAACCGCCGGCTGATCCATAGTGTCAGCATTCAGGTCAGAAAGCAGGGCGCCGGCTCTACGCCGGCTCTACGCCGGTTCTACGCCGGTTCTACGCCGGTTCTACGCTGGTTCTAAGCCGGTTCTACGCCGCCGCCGTGCCCGAGTTCCTTGTGAGCAGGTGGTGGGTAGTGGGTAGTGACGAAGTAGTGGGTGGTGTAGTGGGTGGTGTAGTGGGTGAGTGTAGTGGGTGGTGTAGTGGGTGGTGTAGTGGGTGGTGTAGTGGGTGAGTGTAGTGGGTGGTGTATTGGGTGGTGTAGTGGACTCTCTCTCTTGCCATATGTTTAGCACCGCCTTCATTATAGCAACACGTTTCAATGGATGATTGACAGCCCTCTCCTTCAGACATCATCACGGACCCCCACCTCAGAGGAGGGGGCAAGAACCTGTGTGTGTGTGTGTGTGTGTGTCTGTTTATGTGTGTGTGTGTTTGTTCATGTGTGCGTGTGTCTGTTCATGTGTGTATGTGTGTGTGTATGTTCATTTGTGTGTGTGAGTGTATGTGTGTGTGTGTGTGTGTTCATGTGTGTGTATGTTCATGTGTGTGTGTGTGTGTATGTTCATGTGTGTGTGTGTGTGTTCATGTGTGTGTGTGTTCATGTGTTTGTATGTTCATGTGTGTGTGTGTGTATGTTCATGTGTGTGTGTGTATGTTCATGTGTGTGTGTGTGTGTTCATGTGTTCTTGTGTGTGTCTGTGTGTGTGTGTATGTTCATGTGTGTGTGTGTATGTTCGTGTGTGTGTGTGTTCATGTGTGTGTGTATGTTCATGTGTGTGTGTGTTCATGTGTTTGTGTATGTTCATGTGTGTGTGTGTTCATGTGTGTGTGTATGTTCATGTGTGTGTGTGTATGTTCGTGTGTGTGTGTGTGTGTGTCTGTGTGTGTGTCTGTGTGTGTGTTCATGTGTGTGTGTGCGTGTGTGTGTTCGTGTGTGCGTGTGTATTTTCATGTGTGTGTGTGTGTTCATGTGTGTGTGTGTGTGTTCATGTGTGCGTGTGTGTGTTCATGTGTGTGTGTGTTCATGTGTGTGTGTGTGTGTGTTCATGTGTGCGTGTGTATGTTCATGTGTGTGTGTGTCTGTTCATGTGTGTAAGTTCATGTGTGTGTGTTCATGTATGCGTGTGTAT
>VRLP01008947.1:0-14693 GCA_009660295.1 Lophius piscatorius
GTCCGGGGAAGGAGGAGGCGGTATGAGTGGGTAGAACGGAGGGATCGTGTTGAGGTCAGTGGGGTGAGTAGTTCTTTTAGGTAGGGGGGTGCGTTACCATGGAAGCACTGGTGAGTGAGGAGAGAGATCTTATAATCAATCCTGGTGGAGATGGGATCCCGAGGAGAAGTGTGTTACAGTAATCCAGTCAGGAGGAGACAAACGCGTGGACCTCACCTTGAGCATCACTCAAGGTGGGTGAAGAACGGAGTTTGGAAATATTTCTGAGATGATGACAGGAGATCTTGCAAAAGTGAGTTGAGGGTCAAATCTTACACCTAGGTTGGTGACTGATGAAGAGAGGGGAATGTCATGACCAGAGAAAGTAATATTGGTTATGGAGGAAGACTGGGTCTGATGTGGGGTGCCAATTAAAATTGTGTCGGTTTTGGAGCTGTTCAACTGGAGAAAGTTGTTTTTCCATCCACATCTTTATCTCCTCCAGACAAGCGCGGAGAGTTGACAGGGGAGTTGATGATGACGATGAGGATGGAGAAGCTGCGGAGGAACATGTGTCAGTTTTTATGTAGATTTGCGTGTCATCAGCGTAGCAATGGAATGAGAATCCAAATCGACTGATGACATTGCCAAGGGGGAGAATGTACAGTATGAAGAGAATAGGGCCAAGGACTGATCCCTGGGGAACCCCAAAAGTGACGGTGTGTGTCCGGGACCTTGAACTTTCAAGGGAAATTAATTTGTTTCTGTCAGTGAAGTAGGATTGTAACCAGTTTAGGGCGGTGGCAGTGAGCCCAGTGGTGTGATGTAGGCGGTGTAGGAGTATTCCATGGTCAACTGTGTCGAAGGCAGCAGACAAATCAAGGAGAATCAGGAGGAAAGGTGAACCAGCATCTGCTGCCATCCGTAGGTCATTTGTGACTCTAAGCAGAGCTGTTTCTGTGCTGTGGGCGGAGCGGAAACCAGACTGAAAGGTTTCAAAGAGGTTGTTGTATTTGAGGTGGTCCTGGAGGTGGGCAGCAACTACTTTTTCCAGTACTTTGGAGAGGAATGGGAGTTTGGAAATGGGCCTGTAATTATTGTGAATGTAACAGAGACGGCGAAGGAGTCCAAGTTGTTTAATAACCTATATGCACAACGGTGTGTTGTAGTTGTTGAATTTCATCAGTTGGGTGACGGAATAATTTATCATCATGCCAGTCGTGGAGACTAGCCCCACGTTACTAGCCGTTATTTTCAAGGAAATAAAGCTATCAAATACAGAAAGTTATCAAACACAGAAAGTTATCAACAGCGGATTTTGGTGAAAGTGTCACGGGGGCAGTGATGAACAAGACGAATAAACAAACTGACACAGAAGTCTCCGGGTGATGGTACACTAGCAGCAACAGGTAGGCAGACAGTCACCAGACTCAGTAGAATTCGTAAAAATACAAATACGGATATAAATCCAAAAGGTTTGCCGGTGAGCAGAAATAAAGGTATACTTGTCGGTTTATAGTATTGCAGGCTGTCGAATTCTGATGTAAAAACGGCGAACAGACAACGCCAACATCCTCTCCCTATAGCGTCAAGACTGCAACTGACTGACTGCAACAGTTTTGTATGTATTGGTTGATGTTAGATTGCTGTTGTTAGCCATATTATGGTAGCGGCTTATGCTTTATTTACGCTGTATGTATCAGGACAACTGTGCAAATAGGATCCACAAAACTACTTCATATGATATGTTTTCATTTATTATGTTAATATGTTTGGATTTAAGCATATTCTGTTGACATATCTGTTGCAAAGATGTTGATACACATGTGAGTAAAAATGTCTTGTGTGACAGCGAGGCAAGGCAACGACTGGAACGGGACTAACAATATCGCTATGTCTCTGTATATTTACTGTTGCAGTTGCTGCATTGAAAGAAAAAGAAAAACAACCTAAAGCGCACACGGGGCTTATTAAGTGGGCTACACAAACTTTCTTTTACCCTATTGGCAGTCTAGTTTAAGAACCTCTCATGATCAAGACTTTATAGGTTTACGCCATATTGGATGAAGGGTCTACGCATATCATGCTCCTAAGTCATGAGGGCAACAATGTAGTGTGTTCACAAAAACATTTAACAGTTAAGAGAAGTGTAGGTACATTTTAATATGTCATGGCAGAACAAGATCAAGAACTCTGCTATAAAATTAAATATGTTTGTCTATTATCAATGGATAATTGGTAACTGGACTGTACTGATCTAGAACTTTTCTATGCTATGCTTTAAGTAATATTAAGTTGAGGAATATTCAATTCAGTATATGGAAGGGACGTTCTCTATAAGCAATATTTCTAATGTGTAATCATTCTATATTTCAATAATCCATCAATAATCAGCGAGGGTTTAGAGCAGGGGTGTCAAACGCACGGCCAATGAACGGATGAATTTGCCAAGTGTAAAAATTACAAAGAAGACATTAACTGCAATTTCTTCAATAAAAGTAAGTGTTGATCCAATCCGTCCCCTGTGTGTCGGCAGACATAACAGAACACTGATACACACAACCAAACAGCAGATGGCAGCAGCGAACCATCTGGTGGTTTTACCTTATTATTATGGCCTGTCCGCAATTCACTGTTTCTGATGGAAACGGCCCTACATACCCGTACCGTACCATTCTTGGCACCCTTCCGTAGGGGTGCCAAAGGAAAATGGTACGGAGGGTATGATGGCGCTGTACCGGCAACACCCACTACTGTCTGTTCATTGGACGACGGGAAATCGTCACTCCTTGCGAAAAAGCAGGCATCTTCTGTGGAAGTGGAGTAATTTTGAAATCCCACTGTACCACGAAGAATTTAAAGAATAAGATGCCAGCAACGAACAGCCAGCTATGGTCGGCTCTGGGGGTGAAGTCCTTACTGGGGCAAACAGGGGAAGGGAAGGGGGGCTAGACTCGGCCACCGCACTGCGGGACTCCATCGGTACGTTTTCTGATGATTTTTTGAGATTTTTGAGTTTTGAGATTTGATCCAAATGTAAAGTGCATTATAAATTAAATGTATTATTATTATTATTATTATTATTTTCCTAGGTGTTGGTATTGTCTTTGCGTTTATTGTAGTTACTCTGGCTAACTAAAGGGTTCTTAAATAGTTTTGAAATAAGTATACAAAACGTATAGAAACTCTGAGATCAGTGCGCAACTTGTTTATTTGTAAGGTAAAAGGATATGCTAGGATAGTTAGCATGCCATTCTTTACTAGCTGACACTAACAAGAAGCTACTATTCTGATCTTTAATCGTTATCTTGAACGGTATTCTTGTAGTTTGTGTAACAAACTCGTGATTTTTGCATCGTTTCAGGTGAAGATACAAGCTCACATCCTCATGTGGGGAGACTCGTCGACGGGTCCTCGTCCTCTCCTGTAGATCCAGCTCTCCGGTGATGGCATCTACCCCGAACCCCTAAGAACAGATTGCTACCCGGCGACAACCCATCGGTAAGACATGACAACCAGGGTGGAAGTTATCACTAGATTGTGTATATATTAATATTATATTTAGTATATACAAGTTATGGGTATTGTGTGCACAAGTCATGAATCTTGGGCACACAAAATAGAAAATAATCACTTTTCGGGACTTTGGGGCTCCTTAGAATAGTGTTACCTGACTCCAAATAGAGCCTATACAGCAAATTTCAAAAATTCACTAGAGCCTGTTTACTGTTGGTACCAGCTCAGCACGCAAGCCCAATGTATATTAACCTTATAACCACTACAACCATACATAACACCCACCATTCTGCTCTTTTGTGTATTCTAGGAGGGAAAGGCTGCAGCCGAATCTGTGCAAAGTCCTTGGGGAGATGAAGGCAGCTGATGAGAGGCTGTTAGAAAGGATGGGCGGAAACTTCAGGCGTTGGCTGAGGATGCCCATGAGGCAGAACCCGCTCGGCAGCATATGGAACGGTGCGCAGCCTTCACACAGGCCTTCCATGGCACATTGAGCCAAATCGTGCGAGTGTTGGGTGGGGGTCTCCGTGAGCCTGTGCCACCACCCAGCCAGTAGTGGCTTGCTTCCAGCACAGGACTGTTCACAGACACTTGTTTACACTTGTATTTTTTTGCAAAGTTTTTTGTTCTGTTTAGTTTAAAAAAAAAAAAGAAGTATTTCTACTACGACATGTTACCACATGAGACGTGATTGACAGGTGTGATTACAGCTTTCAGTCTCTTATTCCATGAACGATGCACCACAATCTTCTGGAATGTAATTGCTCTGGGGGTGTTGCATGTTTAGTGCACTGTTAGGAATCATTTGCATTCAAAGTAGTTACACTTTAGCCTGGACAACACGGACAGGTGTAAATGGTCTAGTGTTTTGCATATTCCTTCTAGTTTAATGTGAATCTGTTAAGTGGCGAGCACATCAGTGTAACAGGACAGGTATAAGTTGTAAACCATTTCAAAAACCATGTCTGCAGGTATTTGATCAAACAAACAAAGCACAGAAAACCCCTATTAACTATTATTACTCATACTAAATAGTGAATTCTGATAAATAGTTGATAGTCAAAGGTTGTACTTAATGCGGAATTATGATTTTTAAAGTGCACGGAAAACATGAAGGTAGTGTAAAGGTTGACAGAATTTATTGATGGCCCCTAAAATGTCAAAAGCTAAACAAAACACAAGAGGCATATATTCACAGCATAGTGAAAAAGTAAAGAAAAAAAATTAACTGTTCAAATAAAGCATTAGACCCTCACGAACGTCCCTGCGTTCTTCCTCTGCACCCTCTGCGTCTGGCACCACAGGCTCTTCTGCAACTGGTATATCCCATTCTTGCTGGTTGTCCCCCTCCGTGACTTTCACAAAGATTGAAGAGCACAGCAAGTAAGCTCCATGGATTTCCCCAGTTTAATGTCACTTTCGTTCCTTTTCATAAGGCAGCGCCACCTACCCTTAAATCTCCTAAATGCATTCTCAACCACGACAAGGACTATGGATATTTTCTGGTTGTAGGTTTATTGGAGTAAAAAATTGGAGTTGTTATTCAAGTTTTCAATAACAACTCCAAAAATTTGGAGTTGTTATTTATAGGTTATATGCTATTATTTTACTGGTCCGGCCAACTTGAGATCAAATTACGGTGAATGTGGCCCCTTAACTAAAATTAGTTTAATACCCCTGGTTTAGAGAGACAAGTCCCGCCAGGAAGGAGGGACAGGCAACTAGGGGTGTTCTCTCCTCTTCCTCCACTGGATTTGTCCATCCTGATTAACGTGTTCAGGCAGAGTTCCGATGGTTTTGTATTTTTCCTATGGCTACCATACACTGGCCTAGACACCCACTAAAAAAATATCATGTTTTTATAGTTTTGAAATCTGTACAGTAAAATGTGAAGAACTTAAAAGAACAACCTGTTATGTTATAAATTACAAAAAAAGTTATATAGCAAATCAAGGCCTTTTCTGCTAAATTTGCATTACCATACTATTAAAGACACTTTTTTTTCTGTTATATTTGCAGCCAGCTGTTGCTTATTGTACATTAAATCACATTCAAATGCACTAAAAAACCAGACCAAAAAAATGTAACTGCTATTTTCTGCAAAGATAACTTGCTATTTTATCATATAGCACATTTTACCTTATTAAAAACAACTACTTTATGGTGAAAGTTTTTGACAATTCGAGACCATAACAACCTTTACTATGACTCATATTTCCATTTTCTGCAACTGCTTATCCTATGGAACCATCTAAGGAAACAAGAAAGAACACCTTGAACAAACAACTAGAGTACACAGCGGCCTCCATAGCCATCTCTACACAGTGGAGGAATGTGAGAGGCTGAAATCCTACAGAATGACATCATTTATCAATCAGGTCAGAAGATTGACCTACAATTTTTAAAATCCCTGATATTTACACCTTTTTACTCATATTAATGTTTTTACGAAAAAAATTGGAATCTATATTGCTTACAAAGAAAACTTTCATTTTGATTTATAGAAAAAAAAAATTGATAAGCACTCCTGACTTTCTGTTTATGCACATAACAGCACAAAACATACTAGTTCATACATTTAAAAAAAATACTACATATTTCACAAAGCCTTCACTACTCATTTTACATCTTTTTATTAAAAAAACTGATTAAAATTATGTTTTATCAGTGTAATACTTGTATGTTTTTTTATAATTATGAAGTATTTTATTGGGATGACTAAGACATCAGTGTTGTAAATATACAGTAACCTCATATTTAAATATTTGAACACTTACCACACCTCTTTTGTTAAACCATATGAAAATAGTGTTTACTGCATTTTTTCATATTAGTAGACGGAATACGAATAAGAAATGTGTCAAAGTTTGGGTTTGGTAAAGATTATCTTGTCCTTTTCCTTTTCGCTATACTGTATTAGAATCAGAATCAGAAAACGTTTTTTTGGTGAAGTAAGTCACATTTACAAAGGATTTGACCTGTATCTCTGTGCGAAGCGTGCAGTCACATAAATCCAAGCATAAATATGAATGTATATTATATAAATTATAAATTAATGACTTTATTTAATAACAAATATCAATTATTCAAATATATATTACTTATTGTATGTAATATAGGTTGGATGTGTTCAAACTACAGTAATCTTTAAATTCTAAAAAGAAGTATTGATGCATCATGAATTTATGAAATATTTTTGCTGGAAATTGCAAAGGTCTGACAGACGCTTATGACTCTGGAGACCAGATCTCCTTCCACCCTTGAGGCCGTCAGAGTTGAATGCATTGACAGACTATTGAAGGACATAGTCCAACCAAAAGAAAAGAAGAAAAAGTGCAGAGGTGGCACCTTGAAGGATTCCATTGATGGGGAATTCTTTGGTGGAACCATCCAGGCTTTGAACCAAGCAAATGCCATTTTCACACAACGAAAAAATGGCATTGACTCCTGTTCAGTAATTCCACCATTAGGGAGGAAGTGGATAATGGCTTTTCTGTCTACACCGTCAAAGGTTTTCGAAAAGTCAATAAATATGATCAAGCCAGTACTTTTCAAGACACAAAGGCAAAAAAGCAATGTTCTGTTTAGAGGAAAGGAGTTGAAGACTGTAGACATAAAGGCAAATCGAGTGATTCCCCTGCACTTTCCAGGTCACATCTATTTACAACTTGGACGATACAGGATTCTGATCTTGTTCGAAGTCCAGCAGTTCATTATGAAGAAAGTTACTTAAATATAAATACATGCATACCGTTTGCATATTTGAATGTTGTTAGGCTTACAGTGCTCTACTGCTGCTATAATCCATCTATACTCCCAGTATGTCATACCTTCTTACAAGCATACATGTTAACGTCTCTCCCACGATAATCAATTTTGCATGCAGAAGCTTATTTCATGGGGCCAATTTAGCATTTCCGGAATACCTTTCAGATATTTACCTTCAATAAGCATAGCCACCACGCTCACGCCAAATAGTCACACAAAGGTGGTTATCAGTGTCATTAGTCAACACAGGTTTTCCAAATTGAAAGGGGCAGTATTTGATCAATGACCAACAGAGACAGATTAACTCTTATATTTAATAATTTCTTTAATATGTTTGCCTTATTGGCAGTCGATGAAAGTCATTATAAAAAACTGGGCGATGCACATGGGAAAGGTTTGATTCTATACAGTCTAATACTGCACAATGGAAAACTATGCTTAATTTAAATTGTTGTTCGTAACAACTTTCTCAACTTTTTCCGTATTTTCTCATTTGTCACAAAACAAAGACAGTCATCAAGACTTCATTACTTAAATTTGAAGGTATTCATAACTCAAATCTTGCTCCTCAAAAAGAAAGCTGAATCCCCTTAAGATATTATTAGCGATTTATAATTAATTCTACTGTAACACATCTCATTGTATAAAGCCGCTTTAAGACAGGAGATCTTAATGCACATTATTGCTTACCACGCTATACTATAACAACAAATAAATGTTTAAAGGGCAAACATCTGCACCTTAACTTTGTAGTTAAAGTGCAGATAATTGTTGTTCACTTGTCTTTGTTTGGTTTTATTTAGTTTTTTTTTTTGAGAAAGCACAAACGTTCTTAGTTAATAGCTATTTCAATATGTTATTGTTACACAAACTATATACACATCAAAACAGAGAAATTGTATGTCGGTATTACAAAACATACACAAATGTTTTATCAATCATTTAAGAAAAAGCATAAAATTATAATTTATTCCTCCACTCAATCTGTAAGGTCACAATTTAAGTTCCTGGGCAGCTGTCAGCATCCTCCACCTCTCATGTCAGTATCCTGGTAGTTCCTATCAGAAGTTGAACTAACATAAAACATAAAAGAAAAACATAAAAGGAAAAATGTTATAGATTCAATATAATGGCCACAGTTTGCTGATTTAGAATGGTATCAGTAATCAGTAAGAATGAGAATGTAACAACCGCACAGAGATTATAAAAATAAATATTTTGATGGGAGTATTTACTGGATCACAGTCCATTTACAGTGGTGAGTAGAAACATGGCATTACCACCAATATATAGCAATAGGCAGATTCAGTTAAATTGAATTTATTTGACTGTGAAAGGTAAAAATTTATATCTGACAAAAAAATTGATGTGGATCTGTCTAAGAATTAGATTTTTGTTGATAACTCTTTCACTATTGATGATAAACAAATGATTCCAATCAATCAAGGCATTAGGTGAAATTAAGTTTAACATAATATACTAATATATATAACGTAATATGATAACTCAAAAAGTATTTCAGGAATAATCTTCTTATTTTCTGTACTGTGTAGAGAACTGGGCTGATTTTGAGAAAGGTGGATTATACTGATCTCGATGAAAGAAAAATTCAAGTTGAAAATCTTTATTGATATACATTTCCTAATTCTTTTTAGAACAAAATGATGCACGATCAATGGAAATCAAAATCATTTAACCATTAAGGGCTAGATCCTAAAGTACACCATAATCAAAGTGAAAGACTGAAATCACAGACTGATCCGACACCAGTGAGTTTCATCACAACAACTCATAATGTGACCAAGGAGTGAGTTTGACCCCCACATGACATAGGGACCTCCTGAAAACCAGTCAATGGCATCAATCCCTTCATCCTCCTGGAACTGCATACACACTCTGACCACATGAGGAACCCCGGACAGGAAGTGGCCGGGGCACCAATGGACAACCTGCCAAACCATCTTGCAACTGCACGCAGGGATACGCCACTCTGGAGGATCTGGACTACCTGTGCAGCGTCAGTGGGATGCAGGTACTGCATCATGTCACAAGAATTGAAAAAGACACCAGCAGAACACAAAACTAGAGAAGAGTCAGTCAGGAAAGATAAGTAGAGGGAAATAGATTGTGACCCCCTCTGAAGAACCGTTCCTTTTTTGGGGGGTTGTAATACTTTTGCCTCTCCATTGCAACTGTTGTCACTTTCATTTGCACAAAACAGGTGAAACTGATTCACAATCACTTATTCTTCCTAAATTGACAGATTTATATCCCTGAAATTTAACGCGCTTGGTGTAATAGTGCGATGTTTAAGTGTTCCCTTCATCTTTTTGAGCAGTGTATATTCCGATACTAGGCAGAGCTTTATCTCCAAAAAGTGCTAACTTCTCAACCCTGGTCCCATTTAGTCCAGATTTTGTGCATGTGATATGACTGGAGGAGATCTACCTTGACCATAATATATTTTTCACTAAGAGTTCCGATTTTACTCTCTATGGGGAGCTGTTCTTCATTGAAAAATACTGCTTTTTGACGTAGCTTTACATTTAACTTGAGGTGTAAATGTTAGGGGTGTCACCTATAAAAGGCAGTTACATTGCTCGGGGTCATACCCTAACTGTTGGGGACTACAGCATTAGCCTGGTTTCTTCTTTTTTTTTTTCTTTCTTTTTTTTTTTTTTTCTTTCTTTGAGATTTGATCCAAATGTAAAGTGCATTATACATTACATGTATTATTATTATTATTGTTATTATTATTATTATTATTATTATTATTATTATTATTATTCTTAGTTCTTGGATCAATTTCACATTGCGGGCATGCTTTTATTTTGGTTTCCCCCGGAAGTGTTCGGAGACTTTTTTGTCACCGCAAGCTAACAGAAGTGCCTATGCTAACTGCTCTTGACGAGAATAGCATTGTCCTGTGCCGGTGGGACACCTGTCATAATGGCTATGTTTTGGAGTAAACTGTGACTGCCATCGCCAACATGATGACCGACATCATAGAGGAACCAGAGAAGGACTCGCTTCTGGAGGTGCAGCCGGAGCGGCGGCTTTTAACGGTAATGTCAGCTAAAGCAAGGTGGCTAACAAATACGGGAAGGCTACCTGTCTACATTAACCTGTCATTTCTCACACTTGTTTAGTTTGATACAAGTTTAAAACATATTACCAATATATAGAAGTTCCTGACATTTGACCGTGCTAGCTTTGACTTTAAATGATCTCGTGTGATATGGTTCGTAATCTCATGAGCATGTCAATTGATTTGCTATATCTCTTCCTGTAGACCGAAAGAAATTCTGGGAAAAATTGGAGCTGCTTTCAATAATGTTATCTAGAAGATACAAACTAAATCATTGATAGCTCAAGTATTCAGATCCTTTACTTGAATTAGAATAAAATAATCTACTCCAAGTAAGTCATTCTGTCTCAACCCCAGGTCAGTAAATGTATCTCAAAGTTAGTTGTAATTAATTTTCCTAAAATAAATTACAACTAACTTAATTAATTTTCCTAAAATAAATTACTTTTCCTTCAGTAAAGCGTTAAAAAAAGAATCTGAAAGTAACATCAGCCAAATGTACTCAAGAATAGCAATTACATTTACTCAGCTACAGTAATTATATACACTTTTTAGGTGCTTATAATTTACTTCAGTACTTCCGTTTTAGGCAAATTTATATTTCTACTCCACTACGTCAGAGAAATATTGATCCAGTAATCCAAAAATTGCCTTTGTAAGAGGTCTGGATGGGATCATTATATTGCACAATGAGTACTTTTACTGTGGAACTGTTGATTCAGACTTTAGTTTACTGTATTCCTGTGTGAGGCACAGGAATACATTTTTTCTTACCACTGTCACCAAGAGCTTATTCATTGAGGATATTTGCTCTATTTTGAAATAGCCTCTTTTTGAAAAGTGCCTTGCCGCCATAAAGTTAAAACTTTATTGATTTAGGCTCATGTAACATTTTAGTGCTGTAGATCCTTTAGTTTGAGGTAAGTTTCACTATTTTATGCTGTTGAGTAGTTTAAATCATAAAGTAATCATAGCCTGTTTATTGCATCGCTTTCCTGTGACGACTAAGTATTTTTTTAAAAGTACGCTTTTCGTAACATCAGTCTTTATTCAGCTTTGTAACGGTTCCTTTATTGAGTAACTCAAGGAGTTTATTAAGTTATGTAGTTAGTTCGAGTAGTACGTCCTTCAATCCATAGCAAACATTCAAAATCAACACGAATGGAGGGATGTTTTTTCACTGTAAGGGAAGGGTTTATACATTTGTAAAACTAACTACAGCTGTGAGATAGATGTAGTGCAGTAAAAAGTACAATATTTCCCTATGAGAGTTATTGGAGTACAGCTATAAAGTAGCATAAAATAGCAATAGTCCTCTTTGAACTCAAGTATTTGAGTAAATGCTGTATACTAATATCTGGTCCGGAACTGATTTTTTTCATTCTTTACCTGGCTATCCTGAAATAATATAGACTATCTTTAATTTCAGCAAAAAGAGGGGCCCAGCAGTGGTGTCATATCTAAAAGCAGTGATGGAGGAATACGGCCAATGGAGAAAAGAGGACCTTACATTATGTCCAGAGTTCCAGCTATCCACATCAAATTACGTAAGAATTTTCTTAAGTGATCACAGCCAATGACACACACAGGCCATTAGGCCTGCCATGAGTCTTATCATAATTGTCGCTTTTCTATGAGTTCAGCTGTGATTATCTGTGTTGTAGAGACCACAGTGAGACAGCTAAAAAAGATGGATGTGCAGCTAGCAAGAAAGCACACCATCAGTGATTTGACATCGAGGAGCTAAGTGGTCCAAAAGTTTCATCGTCAGTGTAAACTAAGCAGTGTTCACTTTATGTACATCCTATACATGTATCGTAATCTCTGCACCTAAATTCTGCCGACTGACTGCCTGTTGTAATTAATTTGGTGTCTATAAAAACTTAACGTACCACAATACATTAATCCATAAAACCAGGCAAACATCACTGATATGGAGGATTTTCACACAGAGAAAGATCTTGGCTTGGCTGGTCAGAGGGAGGTCCATTGTGTCTTTGTGGATTTAGAGAAAGCGTATGTCAAGAGTGATGAGGAAATTGTGATATTGCACAATGCAGGCTGGAGTGACAGAGAACTTTGTTAGATTGGTAAATGATATGTATGTGACCAGTATAACAGCGGTGAGGTGTGCAGTACGGGTGATGGATGGGTTCAAGGTGGAGAACTGCACCATCGATTGGCTCTGAGCCCCTTCTTGTTTGCTTTGGCTATGGAGAGTCTGACAGATGTGGTCAGGCAGGAGTCTCAAGGAAAAGACAAGGACAGAAGGAACTTTCTGGGAACCTTAAAAAAAAGGCAAATATAAATAAAGAGTTATTCTAGTAGTGTTTTATCACTGCAGAATAGAAAACATTCTCACTTATGCCAAACTGTGTGGTACGGCAGCCGCAAAGCTCAGGACAGAAAAACTTTACAAAACATAAACAAGACAGCCGAAATAATCATCAACATTCATCTTCCCAACTTAGCTTACATTTACAATAAGCGCTGTCTGAAAAGAGTAATAAATATACTGAAGGATTCATCTCATCATGGACATTGCTGTTTATGCCTCTGCCCTCTGCAGGGGCGCTATAAGGCAATTAAAACACACAAACAGACTGAGGAGCATTTTCTAACCAATGCAGTTGTATAGCTTAACCAATCAAACGGATGTTTCAAATGCATAGATGTGACTGAGTCACAGCTTGCCACACTTGTTGATCATATATATATATTTTTTATTTAATCATGAGTAAGTTTTATTTTTAATGGTTGAGTAAGTTTTATTTGCCCATGTACTATTGACTGAGGGGAGAGAGAGAAATTGCTATTTTATCTCATTGTAATGTTTTTATAATGATTTATTTGTTTGTTGATAGGCACTGTTACCTTCTTGCACCAAGGGAAGTTTGCAATTTCACTGTATGCTTGTCATATAATGACAATTTAAGTTTGTCTTCGTCTGTTCTCTATGATATTCACGGATGACATGCAATCTGTGGTGAGAGCATGGTGCAGGTCGAAGAAAACATGGAGAGGTGGAGGTACGCGCTGGAGTGAAGTGGAATGAAAGTCAGGGTCATCCATCCATCCATTTTCTTCCGCTTATCCAGGGCCGGCTCACAGTGGCAGCAGGCTAAGAAGGGATATCAGATATCAAGATACCAGAAATCCCTCTCCGTAGCAAAAATCTCCAGCTCATCCTGGGGGATCCCGAGGTGTTGTCAGGCCAAATGAGAAATATAGTCTCTCAAGCGAGTTCTGGGTCCACCTCGGGGTTTCTTCCCAGTTGGATATGCCTGAAAAATCTCCAAAGGGAGGAGTCCTGGAGGCATCTTAGCTAGATGCCCGAGCCACCTCAAATGCAACTTAGCTGGAAAAAAAGAACAACCGAGAGAAATTTGTCACCTGAATTTTAAGCAAAAAAAGAAAAAAAAATCACAATTCATTTTAGCCAAAGAAGCCCAGTTCTGATAAACATGAATTTTATTTTCGTATTATTTTCAGAGAAACACAGAGAGATGGTTAGGAAAGCACTGAAGAAAAAAGCCCTCTCCCCGGGTCCTCCAGTGGTGCATCAGCCCATACAAGGAGCTAAGAGGTAAACAAAGAGGGAAGAGGAGGATATTTTTGCAATGTCAATATAATGATTGAGAAGCTATTTTTGAGTTTATTTTCCAATTTCTGTTTTATCTTTATTAGGACAGTGAAGTTTAACAAGGGTTATGCTGCTTTGAGTCAGCACGCAGAGGAGAGTTTGGTTGCACTGAACTCAGATAGGTAAGGATACAACATGTATGCGGGTGATGATAGTGTTGAATTCTTACAACATGAACTATACTGACCAATAAAAATACAACTGCTTTCAGTTTGGTTTTACCCCTAAGAAGTGGTTAGACTTTTCTTTGAGAACCAGTATTCTCTTTTACCAGAGAACCAGTTTTTTCTTTTACACATACTCGTCTAAAGATCTGAAGTTATGTCCTCACAAATGACCAAATCAGGCTAAAGATGTGGAGCTGTTATTGAGAGAATGCACAAAATGATCAGACTGTATCAGAAATCGTGTCAGAATAGATAGATAGATAGATAGATAGATAGATAGAAACAAACTTTATTAATCCCCAAAGGGTAAATTTAGTCGTTGCAGCAACTCCAACATACAGTTATTCTAAAGGTGACTAAAAATGAAAAAAAGAAAAAAAATCACAATTCATTTTAGCCAAAGAAAAATGTATGTGTATGTATGTGCATATATATACGTATGTATGTATGTATATATATATATACGTATGTATGTATGTATGTATGTATGTATGTATGTATGTATGTATATATATATATATATATATATATA
>VRLP01008948.1:0-14692 GCA_009660295.1 Lophius piscatorius
TCTTCATCATGGTGAAGAACCTCAGAGAGAATCAGGCCTGTGTCACCTCATATTTATACCCCAGTCAAACAGGAAGTACCTGTTCACCACTTCAGAGTTCCTGCTCAAACAGGCAAAGCTAAAAATATGAAACAGGAATGGAAATATGCTTCAGTGACCTTTAACCACATGTTTGAAAGACAAGTATGTGTTTTATCTTAAGAATGTAATGTTTCGAGTTTTTGAATATTTTTGTGAAAAATGTGGATTAAAGATCATGGGTATAGACGATAAAGACATTGTTTGCATCTGATTTTACACATCTTTTAAAGGGTGCGCATGGTTCTGGTGGGGGGTGTATATTGAAGCTTTAATTTTCCGTTGTGTTATATTGAACATAACTGAAAATTAGACTGAGATGTTTCATAACGTAAAATATATATATATATATATATATATATATATATACGGTCACCATCATATTTTGTTCTGATGGGTTCTGTTAAGTAAATGAAAAAACAAAAAATAGCTGAATCTACTCCAAATGTGATGAATGTCTCACTCTGTGATGAATGTCTCACTCTGTGACGAAGTTTCATGAAACGGTTGGTTGGTTGAAATCCAGACTGAACTGAACGGGTTTCTGTCTGCGTTCAGTGTTTTCAGCTCCTCTCGGCGAATGGAGGCCTGATGGCTGAATTCGGTCTCATCAAATGTTTCAGTTCTGCTTTGGGGAGCAGCTGACAAAGAAGAACCAGAGGATCTGAGTGGGCCGGAGTTACCAGCCCGTTCAGTCTCAGTTAACAGAATCGGTTCTGGGTCCTCGTGTCTATTGACATGGGAAGAAATGTCTCCGTGTTGCTCACATGTTAATATTGACAAGGAACGGTTCAGCTGGGTTTTCAGTCCGGATCAATCAGCCGACACTCCAATAACTGGACTAGAACTAGTGGACTCCTGAGTAGAAAACCGTCTTTCTAGAAGATATCTGCTGGTTTGTGTCCAACAGATCACTTAAAGAAAAAACAAGATGACATGTGTGAGTGTGGAGACCATAATACAGACCCCATGTGTATAATTCTCACTGTGTTCATTGTTTTACATCAAACTCTAAACCCACATAGACCTTAGCGTGAGGAAGAACTGAGGGATTTTTGATTTGGAGGGAAGGTTGGTTGCCTATTTCCGCCACAAGGGGGAGCCCCATCCCCAAAAGTTTTCGGGCCATAAATTCTAAACTGTTCATCTGATTTAGTCCTAATTTGCTGCATGTGAATCAACCAGAGGAGATCCCTCTTCCATATGTCATAGTTTGCTCTAATAGATCACATTTTACTCACAAGGGGGAGTTTTTTTATGTACGAAAAACACTGTTAGGCACAAACAGGTTAGTTTAAAACCAAATGTCCAATTATGCACAAATTGGCTGATATAAATCCACTTCATGACATCTGTCTTCTATATATATACTATTAATAGTTCATTTTTTACTCCCTAGGGGGATCTTTTAGTGGAAAACACAGTTTTATTGTTCCTAACTTCCCGTCCATCAGTCCAGTCCATCATTGACTGACTATGGGATTTGAACTAGAGCAGACTGCAGACTTCATAAAAAATAGTCAGGTTGAGTCACTATGGACTGTTTGAGACAATAATGAGTCACATTTAATGCGAGGAGTTCAATCAGGGGGATTGCTGGTACAACGCAGGGGATTTGGGTCTTTTGAGGGACATACCCTTTTTGTCTGGGACAGCGTAGGACTGGTTAGATTTCGCAAACCCTAACCCTAACCCTTTTTCCAGGTTTCCGATTGTTCTGACATCGTTTGGGCCTCAGCATGAACATGTCCCAGCTACATTCCAATCACATGATAGTAGGTGCATCCCGACAAAAAAAAAAAGAAGCTGTTTTGTCAGAGTTTGCATGTAAATGAGAGACGTACTGTATGGTACCACATCAAATACCACAATTTGAATTATGTTGCCATTTCTTGGTTTATAGAACCGAGAATTGTCGTATATGGAAAAAAAAACCCCACAGCCCTGGTGATGAAAGCAAGACTCGTGACTCTTCCCTTCCTTTCCTTTTTTTTTTTTTTTAACCAATCATGTGAGACCGTTTTTTATCACTCCCGCATTCCTCCAGCAGGCTGAAGTCCCCGCGGACCTTATCGGGTTCCACCGTCCTTGTCAGGTTCTACTTTCCAGTCTCAAATGAAAAAAAGGATCCGACGTCCCACATCAGCAACATCTCATATTTTAACAGACTGGGTCACGTCGATCCAATCCTCCCCAAAGCTTCTACGTCCCTTTTTGTTGGGCTTCTTATTGTGCCTAATGTAAATAGTGTATAATATTGTGTCTGGAACACAGCCGCTGTGCTATAATTGGCTGCGGAGGATTATATGGCCATGTTCTGTGAGACAGTTTATTATCAGACCCCTTGAGTCCAGGATCAGGTGACATCTTATCCTTTATGTCTGTGATCCCTTCACAGTCTTCAGCTTTTGCTGACGTTTGCACCCACAGGGTGTATCGAACGCTGCTCACGCGCCACCTGGTGGTCTAAACGTGGGAGCGTCACACACTGTTTTTTTCTTTTTTCTTCTTTAGTTCTAAATGCAGAAATAGGAAAATAAGATGAAATCACACCTGAAATGAAAGCAGAAGAAAACTGGAACTGAAAGAAGGTTTGATGGTCCTAGAGGTTTAGAACAATTCAAGACAAAATCCAAAACAGTCCAGAGTGATTCAAACTAACTGTTTCTATGAAGTCATCCGTCTGTTCTAGGATCAGATCCCATAGTGACTCAACCTAACTGTTTCTATGAAGTCATCAGTCTGTTCTAGGATCAGATCCCATAGTGACTCAACCTAACTGTTTCTATGAAGTCATCCGTCTGTTCTAGGATCAGATCCCATAGTGACTCAACCTAACTGTTTCTATGAAGTCATCAGTCTGTTCTAGGATCAGATCCCATAGTGACTCAATGACGAAGATGAATACAGTTAACTAGTTTTTCTGAGCTGAGGAATTGATGCTTGCTGTGTTTTACGAAATAAATTTCCCACTAGTGAGCAAACATATGAACTAGTTTAGTTAAATAATACATATACATAAAATATCTCCTTGATGCGGTTCATATAAAATATATTTAGATAGAATTTAGAGTTATAGTTGGGAAGTTACGGACCAGAGCCAAACCTGTGTGAGTAAAATATGAGCTATTACAGTTAAATGTTCTAAATACAAGATAAATATCTTCAAGTTAATTCAAAGGAAGCAAATCTGCAAAAAGTTATTCTTTTCTTTTTTTCTTTTCTTTTCTTTTTTTTTGCAAAATGTGTTTTCCTTTACGTTTAATTATCAACGTTTCTATTTATTAATAAAAATTAGACTATGAATTATTGGAATAAGATATGACATGTTCAAGATAGATCTCCTTAAGTCGATTCTTATGCACACGCTATGGACTAAATCAGACCAACGATTGAGAAATGATGGCCCAGAAACTTTGATTTTGAAGCTATGGCTTCCCCCTAGTGGTGGAAAAACATCACAGAAACGACCCCAAATCAACCCAGTTCTTCCTCACACTAAGTTCTTGCGGGGTTATAAAACTTTGAGCATGATCCATGAAATAGTTTGGGGTTATCGCTTTGACATGAAGGGTCTGCAGAAGTGTATTAAATGTACATACTTATATTTTTTGTATGTGTGTTATTGGGAATGTGCAGGTGAGCTCATTGTTGTTATTTGTATACAATGTCGTCATTGAGGTATCTGGATTCCAGCTCAGGTGTCAGATTTACACCTTTGTGGTTTAACTTCTCTGAACATTCATGAATAAATCCTTATAATTCATCTTTAACTCTACTGTAGCCAGAATCCTCATTGCCTCCGCCGTAGATCCCTCGTATTAATGAACCCACATCGACCTCAGTATGAGGAAGAACTGGATTGATTTTGGTAAACACCGGTTGTGTATTTCCAACACTAGGGGGAACTTTATCTCCAGGTTTAGTCCAAATTTGGTGAATATGAATCGACTCAGGGTAATCCGTCTTGTTTACATCGTTTTTTACTTTAATAGTTCATATTCTTCCCAGTAGGGGGAGCTTTTTTATGGAAAACACCGTTTTAAGGACATAACCTCCTAACCATCATTCCATTTAAGTCCTCATTCAGTGTATATGAAACGATTCAAGGAGACCTTATCTTCCTTATGTCATATTTTACCCACATAGACTTTAGTGTGAGGAAGAACTGGACTGATTTTGGGAAAGGCCAGTTATATATATTTCTACCACTAGTAGGTGCTTTATCTCGAAAAGTTTTCAGGCCGTCATTTCTCAACTGTTGTTCCAATTTGTATCAAAAACCTCAGGTAGAACTTTACAATCATGAAACGCTAAAGCTGGATTCACTGGCGTCATCATTTCATCAACTCTCTTCAGTGTCCATAGTCCCAGCAGAGTCATCAGCCACCGCCATCATCATCGCCAGTATTTAAAAGTGCTGCTCAGAGGAGATGTCTCTCAATCATAATCTTCCTAAAGAGTCTGAGACTGACATGTTGTTAATGTTTCTACTATGTTTCTCAGACTAATTATCACATATCATCCGGTGTAAAAACTGGGCCTACGTTTACGTCCCCAACAGCAAAGGTTTCGTTTTGTTTTCGTTATCCTTCGCTTATCCGGGTCCGGGTCGCGGGGGCAGCAGTTTCCGCGGGTAAGCCCAGACTTCCCTCTCCCCGGCCACATCCACCAACTCCTCTGGGAGGATTCCGAGCTGTCCCAAGCGAGAGATGTAATCTCTCCAGGGGGTCCTAGGTCTCCTCCAAGATGGACATGCCCGAAAACCCCTAAATCTCCAGCGTTGATATGAGACGGCCTTTATTATAAATGATTTATATTCGGTTATAAAGGAGTTTTAAACACTTCATAAGTCACTAGTTAACTTTTATAAACAACTTGTAAATTGATCTTTATTTATCAGTGAGGCCCACTATTTGGCAATATCCATTTAGCAGTACTAATAAGTGTGCTCACTATTTGGCAAGAGTCAGGTCTCTTATACCCTTTATATCTAAGGTGTTATAGCAGCTTATTAATGATCTGTAAAGAGTTTACAACTTAATTTGTAAACTATGTACAAGCCATTTCTAAATCTTTAATAAGGGCAGTTTTAGTGTAAAGTGGTATCCAACTTCATTTCATATACGCATATTGTCCAATGAGTTTCCCCGTCTGCTTCTTAAAGGCGATGATTTTCTGCGTTATTTTCATCACAGGCAGACCACGAGTTTAAAGAAATAAATGTTTGCCATTCCTCCAGCGAGGCCCAGCAGCAGCCCCCCTTTCACAGACTTAACCTTTAACGTAAATAATGACAAGACATGCAATCAAAAAAATGGTTACCCTGAGGGGATCCGCTTCCTTATTTGGATCTACGGTTCCATTTTTGGCACCTGCTCGTCTTAAGAGGAGTTGAAATCTATCAAGAAGAGCAGTAGCACCGAAACATTCCACAGCAGCTCCTACAAGCAACCCGAGCACAACGGGTCGGATCTGGTATCAGCTGTGATACAGTCCGATATAAATCAGCCATCTTTTTGGCTAAAGCGCCGCTTCAGACTCCAGATCCAGCAGCTGGTGAGGGTGTGATAACTAGCTTGGCTGGATCGAGGGAATCCGTTGAAGGTCATTCGCGGGTTACTGAGTCATGTGCCGATGCTGCCGGCCACGAGTCTCCTCTGAAAGCCTCATATTTGTTTAACCCTTTCACGTCCTGCTCATCTGTGTTGTTGAGCACATTTTGAGCGTCTATTTTTAAAAATGTGACTTAACCTGCTTATAAAATGGCTCAACGGCAGGATCTGGATGTTGAAGAGTAAGGGGCCAATGGTGGCGCATCAACCATGGCTGTTGAGAAAGTCATATTCAATAAGGAGGATTTTATAGCATGTGAGGCCTTACTAAACATAATTATATATTCTAGGGTCAAATAGTTTTACAAAAAAATTTGATTCCACTTAATAATAAAAGTTTTTTTTCTGTGATTATTTTCGATAAAAGTCTGATTATGATTTTTTTAAACATGCTTGAACAACAATTTGTCATTTTTCACAGTTTTAAATTGTTTGGTTTTAACTTTGGTTTCAAAATATTCCAATAAGTCATTTACATAATTAATAACCCTTATCATGAAAAAAAACAAAAACGTTTCATGCTAGTTAGAAAAATGTAAATCAGGAAGATTATCCCATGTTTAACTTTGGTCATAGTTTATCTGTGACGTTGCCATGCACCTCACCATTATTGCCAAATCTTCAGGAAGCCACTAGCTTCATCTTTTCATCACCCTCTTCAGTTTCTATAGTCTCAGCAGAGACGAAATATATATTTGAAGAAATATATATTTGACCAATCCCAAAATCTGGAAATTCCCCATTATAGTTCATTCAAGAAATTGGTTCACAAATATATATATATAAATATTCACTGTATATATATTTAAATAATTCCCTGTTGAGTACATTTCCTCTCCACTGCTGTAATTTTTCCTTACATCAGGATACTGGAATATAATGACTGCATGAAGATCATAGACAGTCAATACCTCATAGGAGGATAAATGGCATAAATAGCCTCTTGAGAGTCGTTTGTGCATGAAATGTGTCATTTCATGCAGATACCTCCATTAATGTAGAAAGTTTTGACAGAAATTTGGACAAGCAGACTATTTGCATGAGGATGTTGCCGCTCCTGAACCGGAATGTCACGTATAAATAAGAATAATTCTTTGTTTTTTCTAACTCTTGCTTATTACTCACAGTATGTTACATATCTTCAATGCCCAAATTAATTTTATGTCATCTACTACTAAAGCAGCCGGTAATTACTTTGCACATATTGTATGAATTTATGATGAATAAAACCATGAGTCATGAGTTTTTGACAACTAAGAGTGTTTAAAAAGAAAAATATCGGGTTCTTTGTGTCTCCTTCTATCATGATGTCATGCTGTTGTTTTAATCATCTGGTGTGCTTGTAGGTTTATTGGTTTATAATGCTGATTATTCCCATTCATATATTGTAACAATGAAAGCAGCTTTAGCCTTTATGGCTAATTTCCAGCTGCAGTTCCAGCAAGTTCACCACTAGAGGGCAGCATCCTGACATCCCTCAAGATCATCGCCTCAGTGAGTTTCCTCCTCACTGGTCTATAATTCTCTCTCCCTTCATTTTTTAAAGAAAACTACGAGGTTTGGCTCCTTAATGATTCAGTTGTGGCATTTTTTTTTCATCAATATGGTTTGTCCTGTTTTCCTATGAGTTCATCCGTTTGCAAGACAACACCAAAAAAAAGTAGTAAAGGATGACGAAGAGGGATGTGCACATATAAAGAAAAAAGAAATGCATGTGAGAACAATGAAATCAACATAAGATGCCCCTACAGTTGCTGTTTATGACCCCAACATATAAATTGGACTCAGAGAGAGATGATGATGATGATGATGATGATGATGATGATAATGGATGGATCAAAGGAGTCAGTTTTCACTCTGTGTGTGGGACACGAACGACGTTCATATCTATTCCACAGCTGAGTGTTTAAATCTACAGCGATCCGCCATAACATTATAACCACTTACGGTTTGAAGTCAGAATAACATTGATTAGCTCGTTATAAAGCCCCTGTCGGTGGGTGGGACGGTTTAGGCAGCAAGAGAACATTTTTTATTCTCGAGGTTGATGTTTTTAATGCAATATTAAATGGGCAAGAGTAAGGAGCGACTTTTACAAATCCCAAATTGGGGATTAGATGGTTGAGTCAGAGCATCTACAGGACTTCAGGTCTTTGTGGTTGTTCCTAATCATGCTAGTATTATTGTTGTTATTATTATCATAGGACCCCCGCGTACGAGATGGAGAGGGTTGCTGGGGAAAGGGATGTTTTTTTTGGGCACCCTTCTTGTCCTGCTGCTGCGGCCCGACCCTGGAGAGGTGGACGAACGTAGATGGATGGGTTTGACCCGGTTACTATAGCTGATATTATTGTATTGCTTTGTGGTTTTAATGATATGGCTGATCATTTCTCATATAAAAGGGTAGGATGTCCAGGCTAACGTTGCATGCATCTCAACTTTAGTTACTCCACTCGGCCGTGACGCTCCTTTTAAGTGGCTCTCAGTGTTGAACAATAACTCCACTTCCTGATTACATTAAACGACTTTGACGCAGAACCCGGCCGTGATGCCATCAGAGAAGTTTCATCAAAGCCCAGTCTGAATGATGAGCTCTGTCTTCTTTCTCGTCCCCGTCACCCGGGTGGATAGAATCTGTTCTGTCACCCATTCGCAGGTCACAATAATGTCCACCATTGAGCCGGCCCACTCTCACATTCCTGCCTCACAGAAGGGCCACGCACACACTGGGCCGAGCAGCAGAGGGTCGGTTCTGAGGACAGCGAGGCACAGAGAGGCGATTTCACCAGCACACTGCATGATTGTAAGGGGCGGTTACTGAGTTAGAGTTTAAAAGAGAAAACAGTGGAATAATCTTAGAACCCTTTGATGTTTTCACCCAAAAATAATAATAATTAGAAAATGTTTGATTTAAAATCTCCGGCGCTCCAAATTCAACATAAAATGACAGATTGTTCGGTCAAGCAGGTTTTTAAACATTAAAGAAGCCCGACGCACTTATAATAATGATTTCCTGATGAAGGTCTGTAGTTCATGGACAAAAGTTAATTCTAAATATATTTGACTTTTTTTGGGTTGTATCAGTTACATGATTGTGTTTTAAGTACGTCCTCACGTGCTTTAATATGCCATCAATCAATCAATCAATAGATAGATAGAACGATGGATAGAGAGAGAGAGAGAGAAAGAGAGAGAGAGAAATGTGTAGGTAAACGTTATACATATATATATACATACATACACATACATATACACCTAACAAATACACTTAAGAAATAATGAAATACAGGATAAAGTGCCTACAAACATCAAGAAAAGGTAGTCCGATCTCTAATGGCATATATTAAGGGAACAGGTTTTGTCACTGGACACTTAGTCTGACTCTAAAACCGTTCCCAGGTTTTGTGACTGTTTACAAAGATGGAAAATATGACGGATCCCCAGCAGCAAAGCCACAATAGAGGGCAGTCCACTGGATCTGACGGGAACACGCCCCCCTCAGCCCGACAGAGTGGCAAAACATCCTGTTAACTAAGTGAGAAACAAAGTGGCATTGCAGCTAACACTGCCTGAAGGTTCCGGGTTCAAATCTAGCGATGGCAGACCTCAATCCCGGCGTCTCTTTGTGTTAAATTTGCATGTTCATGATTTCATGGGTCCCCCCCTGAAAAGAAAACATGCAATGAGGGTGAATTGGTGACCCATCACATAAAAGTTTTTTCCCACATATTTCTTACTTCTTCTTACTGCGGGGGGGGGTGGTCCAGGGAGCGAACCGTCAACCTTTTGATTGGGGAGGGGGGGTGACCGTTCTACCTCCTGAGTGACAGCGGCCCACTGACACAGATTTTATTTTATTTATTCACCTTTCATGGAATAGAAAATAACTGTAGCTTTCAAATAGCATGGTGTAAAAAGTTTAAAAAAAACTGACCTACTAATTAGCTTTAAATGAACCTTTTTAATGTCCTCGCCATGAAATAAAATCTATGGTAAAATTATTTCTTATATATTAAATTACATTTTTTTTGGTGCATTTATTAATATAACATGGTAGACAATATAAATTTACCATAAAATGTCAAATCGTCAAAGTCAATTTTTACTAGATTAGCAGATTTGACCGTTATTCATTTATTTTTTCGGTTTTATAGAGTTACTTACTAAACAGAATTCTGTTTAGTAAGTCCTCACATGCTTTAATATGTCGCTTATATAATACGCTTATAGACTAGGACTTTCTCAATGCTTCCTCCGCGGTGGCTGCTTAGACATCTGGTGTCCCCCAGGGCTCCGTCCTCGGCCCCTTACTTTTCAGAATATACATTCAAATAACGACTCAAAATACGCTCAACCAAACAGTTGAGCAGGACATAAAAGGATTAGAATAATCAGGTCAAATATAAGCGCTATAAAGTTATTTTCAACTAAGTTTCAAAGGTCCGAGTCACAGAAGACCGTCACTCCGGCCCGGGTTGCTGTTGCTCCTGCGGTTGTGGAGGATATCTCGTGTTTGTGGTCCATCCTGCTGTGTCTGCAGAGGTGTGGAGGACGGTTGGGGGAATGTTTTCCTATAGGCCTCTGAGGGAAGTATTCAGGAAACATTACATGAGGCCCAAAACACTTGGTTCATGCCAGCAGGCAGCGGCGAACACCTCCAGGAGCTCCCTGCAGCCAGCGCGTCCTCGCTGCCCCGCACGGCCGCCGCCGCTGGCAAGCTGCTGCTTTTGTTTTGATTCCTCCCCATGCCTGGGACATTCGCCATCAGTGACTCACACACATTGGCTTGACTTTGGGCCCCCTTTCATCATAAACCTTCTCTTTTTTTTTTGTTCTCCAATGGATTTCCTCTTGTTTTTCCGCATACAGTACGCGGATTAAATCGCGGTGTTATTGTCTCAAAGTTTCCTGGACCTGTTCGAGGTCAGGAGCCAGTTGTTTCGGAGTAAGCGGAGGCGGGGGGGCACCTGGGGTTGATTGCACTGACGAGCGTGAAATCCCCACAATAATACAAAAGCCTGGCTCACCAGTGCTGGAGAGACATCGGAGAAACTTGGAGGGAGAGGAAGAGAGAGGGCAGCTGTCAGAACCACAGCTGCCGTTCAGTTGGAAGTGGATAATAGCTCTGGTCTCTTTGAAACGAGAGCAAACCCAAGACCTGGCAAATTCCTCTGTCTCATCAGACAACTCATCAGAGTACAGCCACTCTCCGATTTGGGTCCTAAACTGGACACTTATGAAAAAAAAACCCTCCTGGGTCTGGGAAAGAAAAGAGGGAGAAGAAAAAAAGTTGCAGGGAGCGGCGTTCTAGTAATCATGGGATCGCAAACCAAATCGAGAAAAAGAAGAAGCAGCACTCTGTAAACCACAAAGTGGCTAGACAGACATGTAACGACCTCCTTCCCCGCGCCACTCTGTGTAGAAATATTATCATCAGTTGCAGTACACTGTAAAAAATATTCGGTTTGATTTACGCTAGAAAAGAGGCAGCTCCCTGAATGTCAGTCCGTTTACAGTTCAATACGTTAAAAGGCAATACATTAGGACCACTTCTTTTCTATTTTACCTGGAAATCAACATTATTTCACAAATATATACCATATTTTTAAGATTTTGTTAAACTTCGTCCTGCTCTTGGTAAATGCTTAAAGGTTGTTGTTTTTTTACAGTTGATTTAAATATACACACCAGAGAAATCTGTAATTTAGACAGAATAATACTTTAAAGGTAATGACTTACTTTTGAAATAGTAGAATTTTTCCGTTAATTCTACCAAAAGTTTGTATTTTCACTGTGAAATACTGCGATTTTCACATATTCACATATAAAACTTGTTTACTGTTTCTTTATTGAGGATAATTCACCGCATCTACCACAGTGATACTCTGTTCTCATTATTAGAGCCTTTTACTGTTACCGTCATTTCTATGGCAAATTTTTAAAGAGTAATTTCAGCGACACGTCTCCTCTCACAGTCACTCATTTGCGTGTCACTTTCACCCCCCCCCTAAAAAAATCCCTCAATAAGAAAATAGTGTGTGGGCTGACGTCATCGCAGATGATTCACTTCTGCTTCTTCTTGGATTGCAAGTGAAAGACTCTGAACTGGCCGAGAAAAGTGGAATAAAAGCACCTGCTGTCTGAGGAAACACCCATTATGTAGATAAGACTTCCCGACGAAGATGAGGAACATCGCAAATATGTCAGACCAAATTTGTATCAGGTTCCGCTCGTTTTAACATTTCTGAGAGGCTGTTACTGATGGTTACTGTCAAGGTTTCATTCTGAGAAAGAACTCCACAGATGAGATGTTGGCTTTGAGAGTGTTGATGGAGAAGAACAGAGAAGGTCAGAAGGAGCTGATGGAGAAGAACAGAGAAGGTCAGAAGGAGTTGATGGAGAAGAACAGAGAAGGTTAGAAGGAGCTGATGGAGAAGAACAGAGAAGGTCAGAAGGAGCTGATGGAGAAGAACAGAGAAGGTCAGAAGGAGATGATGGAGAAGAACAGAGAAGGTCAGAAGGAGCTGTGTTGCGTCTTTGTGGATTTAGAGGAAGTGTAGGACAGAGTGGCGATGGAGTAATTGTATGAGGAGGTCTGGAGTTACAGAAGTATGTTGGAGTGGTCCGGGATATATATGAGCGCAGCATGGATGTGGTGAGGTGTGCAGTAGGAGAGAGTTCAAGGTGGAGGTGGGACTGCACCAAGGATCGACTCTGAGCACCTTCTTGTTTGCTATGGTGATGGACAGGCTGACAGAGAAGGTCAGGCAGGAATTTCCATGGACTATGATGTTGGTGGAGGACATTGTGATCTGTAGTGAGAGCGGGGAGCAGGTGGAGGAGAACCTGGAGAGAAGAGGAATGAATGTCAGTGATAGTGAGACAGAATACATGTGTGAATGAAAGGGAGGCAGGAGGAACGGTCAGGATGAAGGAGTAGAGGCGAAGAAGACTTGGTGTTGGTTATCCAGTGCAACGGCAAGTGTGGAGAAGATGTGTAGAAGCGAGTGCAGGCAGGGTGGAGTGTGAGGAGACGAGTGGGAGGAGTTATCTGTGACAGAAGAGCATCAGCAGGAGTGAAGGGAAAGGTTTCCAAGATGGAGGTGAGAGCAGCTCTGCTGGATGGTTTGGAGACGGTGGTTCTGACCAGAAGACAGGAGGCAGAGCTGAAGATGTTCAGATGTTCTCTGGGAGTGAGGAGGAAGGACAGGATTAGAAAGGAGACACCAGAGGGACAGTCCAGGTTAGAACTCCTGGAGACAAAGTCAGAGAGGACAGATTTAGATGATTCTGACCCGAGAAGAGGAGGGATAGTGGATCTACTGGTAGAAAGATGTTGGAGATGGAGCTTTAGGCAGGAGAAGAAGGATGAAGACCAAAGAGGAGGTTTCGGCATGTGGTGAGAGAGGACATGCAGTTGGTTGTTGTGACAGAGGAAGAGGCAGAGGTCAGGGCAAGGTGGAAACAGATGATCTGATGTGGAGACTCCTGAAGGGAGTAGCCAGAAGAAGTAGAAGAAGAAGAAGAGGAAGAAGAGGAATTGTCAAACAAAAGCAGAAGGTCATTCTCCGATGAACTAGAATTTCATCTAATTGCAATCATGATGTTTTCTGGGAACATAGTACAGTATCTCTGTTCTCCATCCTCTCTGTTTTCCCTGGAGCTGGCTCTTGACAAAACCCCAGTGAGTCAACATCCTCTCTGCTCTTGGACCAGCACCACAGCTTGCAGCATTCCTGCAGCCCAAAAGCTCCTGCTCTGCAGCTTTCACACTGGCACGCTGGCTTCATCTGCTCTGCTCTGCTAAAATGGGAGAAGAGGACAGTTCATGCTCCACTCTCATTTTATGTTCAGACATTGTGGATGTGGTGGTTCTGTTTGTTCAGAGTCCTGCTGTAGAAAAAAAAAAAAGAAAAGAAAAAGACGTCAGGACAGGCTGAACCCGACCACTTCCTCTTTCCAGGGACAGGAAGAAGTTACTGTCGCCATTCTGGTTCTTTCATCTCACGTGTGGAAGTCTGCAGCTCCGCACGTTTCTGCTCACACCATCATCTACTGAAATCTATATTCCTGTTTATTTACTCTGAAGGGCAAAAGTAACTGGATTTAGCAGAAACCCTTCACCGACATATTGAGCCGTTAAAATTTCTGGGAAATGGCTTCAAACTGCGGCCCCACGCTGATTGAAGATATCTCCCCGAGAAACTTCCTGCCATTGTCTGAGTGGACTTTCTCTGTCATGATGTGCTCACACTCTCACAGCTGTCAGAGGTTCTGCACAACAGAACCTCAATCCTTAACCCCTTGGATGCACGCCGGGAGAAAGTGGTAGTCTGGTTTGGTTCCGGAACGTTGTGTATTGACAGAAGTATTCAAAATGTCATGTGCCTTCCAGAATTACTGGCACCCCTTAAAAGATAAATTAGTCAAACGAGATGCAAAAAATGCCTTTATGGTCTGTTCCCACTAATTACAGCAAATCTAACCTCGAACTCAAGTAACCAGATGAAAAACATGATATTCTTAACATGAAACAAATATTTTCCTCTAAAACATGTGTGCCACAATTGTTGAAGCCCTGCATTTAATATCTGGCTCCGCCCCCTTTTGCCAGAATAACAGCCCGAGTCTCGTTCTGTAGTCTGTGATGAGGTCTGAGGACACATGGAGAAGATCTGAGGTGATTCCTCCGTACAGAACCTCTCAACCTCCTTCAGGTTCTGAGGTCCACGCTTGTGGACTACTCTGCAGCACATCCCACAGATGTTCTGGTGGGTTTGGGTCAGGTAACTGGGATGGTCATGGTAGAACCTTTATTCTGTGACCTCTGAACCATTCTTGGGTTGATGTTGAGGTGATCTTCAGATCATTGTCCTGCTGGAAGGTCCAACCACGGCCCACTTTAAGGTTCCTGACAGGCTTTTAGGTCTTCATCCAGTATCTGCTGGTGTTTGATGGAGTCCATGGAACCATGTCTTTAACAAGATGTCCAGAACCTT
>VRLP01008949.1:0-14686 GCA_009660295.1 Lophius piscatorius
TAAAAGGCAAAATATATTAAAATACTTTATATGTAATAGTTTTGTGTTTTCGAACACTGGGCCGAGCGGAGCGCCTCGGCGGCGGCGGCGGCGGCGGCGGCGGAAGTAACTTGAGGACGCCGTGAACTTTGATTCACCCTCTCGTATTTAAGGATTAAAACCCAAAAGAATCTCATGGCCCGACCTCCTGATCAAATGATCAGCTGTCGGGGTTCACGGGGAGGTGAGCGATGCTGCTGCTGATTCCAGGATGATTTTGATGATGATGATGGCGGGGGCGGAGGCACCACCTCCCTCCCCAATGCCACACTAACCCCTGCCTGAACTCGTGTCTGTCGCACAGAACTCTTCCTCGTCACCCTCGAAATGTCACGAGCTTTTGTGACAGACGTCCCAACAACACAATCTTTGCGTCCTCTTCTTCATCTTCATCTTCATCTTCTTCTTCTTCTTCTGTCCTCAGGGAGCTGAACTTGAAGATTCTGCTTCTGTCAGTCTATTCTACTTCTTTGGTTTTATTCGCTTCTCTTCTTCATGCTTGTTGTTGGGTGAAGAATCTTGAGATCCTGTGACCCAGAGTTCTGGCGGACCTCCTGCACTGACGGCGCCGGCCTGATCCGTTGGTGGCGCCCTAACCTCACGCTGGAGCGCCTGACGGGGGCCTTTTAGATCCGTTTCTCTTAAGCAGGGTTTAGCGCGAGGCAACAGCTGGCAGAAGTTTATGGGTGAGTGGAGGGGGGCGGGTGGTGGTGGTGGGGGGTTATGGGCATTCTTCCCCCCCCCTTCTTTCATTTCTCTCTTTTTTTTCTTTTTTTCCACAGATAATCCCGGCAGTCTGACCTCCTGGACGAAGCCTCTGGGCGCGGTGTTGACCGGCGGCGGGGATTGAGCACAAGACATTACAGCAGTGGAGAGGATCAGGGTTCCTGGTTCCTAAAGCTCCCAGTCCTCCTCGCCGAGGCCTCGTTGTGACGGGGGTCACCTCAAAAACTCTTCTAGGTCTTTGCTTCAGGATTCAAACAGATTCTGAGTTTAGATGAAGAAAAAAGTTTTCTTAAAAACACTTGAAGTAGAATGTTTTAGGAGCAACGTATGAACGAATTTCACTATATGAACCTGGACTGTTTCACTGTATGAACCTGGACTGTTTCACTGTATGAACCTGGACTGTTTCACTGTGTGAACCTGGAATGTTTCACTGTATGAACCTGGACTGTTTCACTGTATGAACCTGGACTGTTTCACTGTATGAACCTGGACTGTTTCACTGTCTGAACCTGGACTGGTTTCACTGTATGAACCTGGACTGTTTCTCTGTATGAACCTGGACTTTTTCTCTGTATGAACCTGGACTGTCTACTGAGTGGATCTAGTAGTGATAGTTATAGTAGAAGTATAGGAAGTAGAACAACTTGAAGTTCGGAGAAGGTTGGACCAGGAACAATGGAGCTGCAGCTACTTCCTGTCCAGCAGTATTTTAATTAAGTATTTATATCTTTTTGACATGAACTCTGATGGCTTTGATTCTTTGACAGGTTTTGATGACACACATTTTGCGCGTGTCTAACTTCAAACTGGAAGGTAACTCAACATCTCGGGCTTCACGTTGCTGGCAAACAGACTAATGGTCCCATAATTCATCAGCAAACTCCGGCATAATGTTACCGTGTCAGTTTGATCGATGACCCGTCCAGAGGGAGCCTCCAGGATGGATTTCAGAACCTGTGGTCGGTGTGAGCGGTGGACAGGAATGTGGAATTCCGCGTAAACATTTAATGCGTTTTTTGATTCCCAGTGGATTCACTCGGACCGATGCCGGAGATGTGGACCGGAGGAGAGCATCCTTATCCCGACCCGATCCATTGATAGGAATTAATGCGAGGCCCGGTTGTCAGGACAGTGGTTTTGATACCACACATCATTAGCGTTACGCTGAGCGTAACGCTAATGATGTGTGGTATCGAAACTTCACAAAGTCCGACTCACTCTCTGAGGTCTTCGGGGTGGACCAGCTGATAAACCAGACTCCATTCTAAAAACAGATGTTTTATGATCAGAACACATTTTCTACCAGTAAAAACTCCAGTTCCTCCATCAGTGACACTTTTTTCTGATTCTTTCACACCGACGGGCTCCTTCGGCTCAGGTTCCGTTCACCCGGTGACATCATCATACCTTAAAAAGTCCAGGATAACATGGAGTCGTCATCGCGTCCATGTTCTCCGTAGAACATGGGTGTGAATGCAATAACTCAAAAAACGACTTCATCAATCATCTTCAAATCCCATACCCACATAGACCGTAGTGCGAGGAAGAACTGGAATGATTTGCGGGTAAAGGTCATTTGCATAATTGCCGGCATGGGGAAATTTATCTTCAAAATCTCACCGTTTTTATTTTACTGTAATTGTTCATATTTCACTCATTGTTTTTTTTGTTTTTTTCAAATTCAGATTCACAATCTTTCTCCTTAAAAAACTCTTAGAGACCAAAACCGGGAGTCTATTGACTCCGGATGGAATGAAAGTGAATTTAAGTGTCTGTAAATTGTTGAAAGTGTCCGTCAGAGGGAGGAGCTGTCTAATAAAAACCGTTTATTCACCGTTTCTTTCCCACTATGTGGGCAATTGGGTCCAAATTGGCTCATATGAATCGACACATGGAGATTTATCTTCTATTAACCTGTATATTATTTCACTATAATAGTTCAAATGTTACTCGCTAGGGGGAGCTTTAGTGGAAAAAACACAGTTCCTCGTCTGTAAGTTTCCAACCATCAGTCTAATGTGTCTAAATTTAGTTCCCATGAATCGACACAAGGAAATCTGTCCCAAAAAAAACACTTAACTGTATTTATCTTCATCATTGAGTCACTTCGATCCTGGAGCAGACCGCTGACTTCATAGAAATAGTTAGGTTGAGTCAATATGGAGGGTTTGAGATTATTGAGGAGTCAATCAGGGGGGGGATTGCTTGTACAAAGCAGGGGTTTGGAGGCTTTGGTATAGGTTTAGATGTATTTTCAGCTGGTTTTACATCAAAAACCTAGATTTTATTTTCCTTTTACTATAGACTTTGCAGAATGTCCCTTTAATTGTTTTTATCCCGTTCCACCTGAACTAATCTGGGACGAACTCCGTTCACTGCTCTGATCGTACGACACATTCAAAGGACGTACGAGTCAAAACGACGCCGGGAGCTCACATTGGAGTGTGTCGGGAAAGAAAACCTGTAAAAAGGCATAAAGTGATAAAAAGTCATGTCGAGCTCTTAAAACAACTGTTCTCGCTCCAATTCCCAAGTTAAACAACTCTGGCGTCTCTGCCGGGGCGAAAAACAATTCTTCTCCTTCCTCAGGAGGAGAGAAAACATACAAAATGTCACAGCGGCAGCCACTCCGCATTCGTCCCCGCTATCAATAATAAAAGGCCACAATCAGACAAATGGAACCGTTCTTTCTGGACGTTTCTACGACTGTATTTATAGCCGGCTCTTACTCCCACACATTATTTACTCCATAGGAGCCGGGCCGCCGTCTGCTGCTATTAGGAGGAGCTCGCACACCACACACAAAAAAAATAAATAAAAATTGCAGATATACCTTCAATTTTTCCAACAAGGCAGCCTATTTTTTTTTTTTTTTTTTTTTTTCCATCTGTTTCTTTTTTCTTTTTTTTTTTTTCTGTCGGGTCTCTGGCAGATGGAGGCATCACAACAGAGTCAGTATTAATACTTAATTCCTTGAAACGTCGCCCGTGCAACCTTTTAACCGGTCCAAGAGGCGCACAAATGGGATGATTTTGTCGGCGCTCTGAACCCGATCCGGGCCATGAATAGAAGATGGGTCTACATGTGGAACGAGACGCCCTCTCATGGGTTTCTCACACGAGCTTCTTCTCCTCTTCTGCTCTTTATTCTGATGAGGGAAAAATGAAATAGAGAGGAAAAAAAACCCGCCCAAAACAGCAAAAAAAAAAATTGGTCTTCTTCTTCTTCGTCGTCTTCTTCTTCTTCTTCTTCTTCTTCTTCTTCTTTTTCTGTGGAATGTTATCAAAGTGTCTGAGTGGCCTCGTCTGGAACCTGTCAATCAGGACGGTCTAACTGGTGTATAACTGGGACACGTCACTCACATCCACTCCAGTCCTAAATCGGGGCATCAACAGAAACAGGAAATCTATGATCGTCTGCAGCCGCTCACGACCAGCGGGGGCGCCGTTGTCTGTGAAATGCACGGATTGCGCCTTTAATCTCTCCCTCAGTCCTATTAGAGGCTCAGAAAGTGAC
This sequence comes from Lophius piscatorius, assembly GCA_009660295.1. Classification (NCBI taxonomy): domain Eukaryota; kingdom Metazoa; phylum Chordata; class Actinopteri; order Lophiiformes; family Lophiidae; genus Lophius; species Lophius piscatorius. Next base: position 4,285 of record VRLP01008949.1, read on the forward strand.
CTTGTTAAAATTCTAATGAAATTATTCAAACTGTAATGAAATTATGTCCGACGAATGAAGAATGATGTTTTCCCCCAACAATCGGCTGAAAGTGTAATTACTATGTAATTAATAATTACCGGCGTTAAACACAACCTTTTCAAGTGGCTTACTTATGTAAATGAATTTATTACAGTTAGATTATATTTACAAAGTGTTCAAAAATTGGTGTATTTGCATTGGTTTATAATTAGGTAATGAATAGGTTTTTAATGAAAAAATTATAATACAGTTTTAAAAGACGGTTCACTTTTTGGCAAGATGGAGATAGGTCTTTAATTTTTATTATCTTTTCTCTGGGACACTGAGCTCTAAAACCACTGAAAGAAAAAAACAATTTAATTTTAAACACAGGGAATCTGAGTACTTTTTGTATCAGCGTGCTAATTTCATGCTAATTGAGTACTACCATATTTGGTTGTTCTGTATTATTTAAATTATTCAAATAAAGATATTTTTTCTTTATTTCTAATGTCCTGTTGTGTGTTTTTTTTTCATTAATCATGATAAATATTATAAGTTTAAAAGTTTGTTATTGTTCTACACTTTACATCAAAGCTAGTCCGAAAGAATGCTAATAAATCTTTATGAATTGTCATGTTTACATATATGTGTACAAATATATGTTATAAATGTCACTTGGGTGGTCTTTAAAATAGACATAGTGAAGGAAGAGGAATGAATCAACTCAGATAACATCAGACATCAGGCGGTTAGCAAAGACCAAAGTAAGCTAAGCTAACCCGCCTGAGGTTTTACGACTCCAGATAAATATGGGCTCACTATTTGGCAAGCGACCGTTTCCTGCTGCTCTTATTATCCGATAAGTTATAGCAGCTTACATAAAAAGTTCATGCTTCAAACTTTACTCACATCCTCTTTGAGGACACACATGTATATTTATTTAAACCGCTATTTAAATATTATATATGAAATTCATCTTTTTTATTCATAATATTGATTTAAATTTAACTGTCTTTTACCACGTACAATTATTATATATTAATCTGTTACTGTTTTATATTGTTATTATTCTTATGACTGTTATTATTATTATTATTAATATTGCTCAGACTTTAAATTAAAATCCTTACATGTCATTTACTAATACTTCCTGTTTTAACATTCATATGTGATTTATTATAGTTATTATGTTAAAACTTAATTTATCATTTTGTCTTATACCAGTCATAATAAAATATTTTCCGCATTACGTTACTTTTATTTTGATGTTTTTTGATGCTATTTGTTTTCTATGTATTTGGATTTGTGCAAGAAAAATAAATAAATAAACTAAATTAAATAATAAATGACATTATTCACCAATTTTTGTTTAAAATAAGAAAAATAGCAAAAAAAAAAAGGGTAATTTTTCATAAACTTAATGCTCAGTAGATATTTTTGAATTAACAAAGTGTAATATATAAGAATGATTACCAATGATAATAATAATAATACATTTTATTTATAAAGGTAAAAGCATCAACAAAAAAAAAGATAAAAAAATATGATAATAATAATAATAATAAAAAAACACTAAAACACACCAACTTGCAATTTTGAAGCCAAGATTCCAGAATAAAACCAGATCGATTAAAAACCTCCGTTTTAATGGGTTCCAATGGGAATATATTTTACTGCTCCGAGAAGAAACCGGGTTTTATTCAGTGAATTATAGACGTAAACTTTTATAAGATCTGATGTTGTAATGATAAAATCCCCCCTTTTAAAAAAAAATAAAAAACACACAAACCCTTTTCCAAAACTCAAACTTGTTGCAGAATCACAACCAAAATGATGAAACAGTGAAAACAAATAAATAAAATGTAACAAAACAATAACAGCTTGCTTTAATCACTAACATTATTTTTATTCTGCAACCATGGATTTAAATGAAACAGCAACAATAAATCCTCTGAATTACTTTTTTTCCCCGTGTAAAACATTGTAACGCCGCATCGGTACCTCAGTGGGTCGGCGGCGCCAGAGTACTGTCAAACCACGCGGGTCGCCCTCATTCTGCGCCCCGACGTCAGAGCAGAACGCGGGGCACAAAGGAGCGGATGAAAAAAAGTGAGACGCGTCACCCCGATTAGATTTAATAACCGGGAGGAGAGGGAGACGGATCGCTGGACGCCGCTGGCGGTGTCACCAAAATGGCAGCATGTGCATAAGTCAGCCGCCCCTCTGAATGGCTCCTGTATTCTGGGGGCCTGAGAGAGAGGCGAGGCGGACCAGCGGGTGGGCCCGGCTCGCCTCTCGGGCGTTAATCCTCCGCACTCTGAGCGGGAAAGGCAAAGAGGAATAGACTTCTTCACAGTTGTTACCGCGGCGTTGGGAACCTGCTGCTGCTCTCATAAAGTATTCAGTCGGCGCTCCTCCAACGTTTGATGAGTTCCCCCCCCCCCCTCCCTTGTGCTCTTTTAGCCGGCGCTGAAAGAGCAGAGTTTTTTTTTTTTTTTTTCGCAGAGCGGGCTCCAGCCGCGACATGCTAACCCCTTTCAAACGTCGGAGGATGTGAGGTATTATAACTTTCAGCGGATGAATTAGTAAAAAAAGATTCCTCGAGGCTTTGAGGAGGAGTTTGTGCGAAATTGAAAGTTCCGCCAGTGTCTACGACGTCAGGCGGAGTTTTGTCGGACCAACTCTAGAGATAAGGACTAAAAACAGGGAACTACGAAACAAACCTTAGAAGAGAGACTTTTTAGTGGGTCCTAGATGTGACGATCGTGTTTAGCAAGTTTCATACGTCTAGTTGAAAAACCTCTAGGGGGCGCTGTGCGGCTATTTCATGAGTTTTTGGGCATGATAAAGTCCCAAAAAGGAAATTAATTTGTAGAATAAGAATACTCTGAAGAGTTCAAACCTACGACAAGAGTTATCGCCAGCCTCTAAATCTGCCGACAACTCCAACAAACTCTCTGAGTATCTCTCAAGTACTCTATAGCCGCTCACTACCTGCTCCTTCCACTTCAGCGTCTGTGTTCGGCCCGCTGAGCCCCCAGCTCCACCCCCAAAGGAACATCAAAGGAATGAAAGGAACTCTTGAAACAGCTCCAAAAGATCCTGATGAAACATCAAAGGACTTAGAGGATCAAAGGCAGCAATACACACTTTGTGACGTCATTATTCCAAATGGCGTATTTTACTTAATATTTAGGATATTCCAAAAACGTACATCTGGCTAACATTTTATGCTAATCTTTACATTTGTTTTACTGTAATCACACAAGGTAAAAAAAACAAAACATAAACACTAAGGCGAGAATGGACTTCCTGTTGGTCTGTGATATCGTTAAATACATCGTAACATCTGGACAAGGACATTTTTTTTACTTTCTCTCTTATTTGAAAGAGAGAAAGTTGAGAAATTCAACAATGCAAATATAATTTAATGTTTAAATACAAAACAACAAAAAAACATTAGCTACGCTATCAGACTCTCGCTAACTTTATCTACCGTAGCTGACGTTCAGAAAAGGCTATTATATCGAACTTTTGATCTATCGAACTGATCTAGCAACCAAATCTTCGGCAATTAAAAACAATCAACTGATGTAAAAACAAGAATTGTTGAACACTTGGGGCAACATCCATCCATCCATCCATCCATCCATCCATCCATCTTCTTCGGCTTATCTGAGGTTGGTTTGCGGTGGCAGCAGGCCAAGCAAGATATTCCGGTAGTCCCTCTCCCCAGCAACACCCTCCACTTCAACCCCAGGAGATTGTGATTCATTCCCAAGCCATTTCATATATACGATCCCTCCAAAGAATCGGAGTCTACTCCAGTTGGACATTCCTGGGAAACCTAACCAGATGCTAGAACCACCTCAAACGGTCCATTTCCAAGGAGAGGAGTAGAAGTTCCACCGCGAGGTCCGTCCAGATATCGGAGATCCTCACCTTACGAAGGAAGGTCGTTTCAGCCGCTTGTTTCCTTAACCTCATGACCGTAGGTGAGGGTTGGAACGTTTGCTTCCGGACTCAGTTCTCTCTCTGTTCGGGCTCAGTAGACGGACCGGACCGTTCTCCCGTTTACCGGTAAACGAGACCCGGAGTTCCCCGAAGTTCCTTGACTTGAGGCAGCAACAGACGAAGGCGAAAACACGACATGTAGAAGATGTAGGACACATCGGGGAGCTGAGAAGGATGCTTCCATCCAGTCCATCGCGGAGACACCCACTCTACCGCCGGTTCCCCTGACCCGGTATTAACATCCGCCCTGGGTCGTCTTCCCTGGGAATATGTGGTCCACTCTCAGCGCGCCGTTGTCTGCGCAGTCTGAGTAACTGGAAACACATCAGCTCACAGCTCCATAATCCATAAAACTAACCATGAAGTTTGTCTTGGCAGCGCGTCTCCACTCTCCTCGGGGTTTTTTTTTTTTTTGGACTCCATCGCCGCCTTACCCTGCTTCATGTCAATCACCTGACACCCGCCGGAGAGAGACAGCGAAAGGATACTGCAAAAACATTTAGTCTTAGAAGCTTTAACTCCGCGTCCATACCCAAATGTTTTCCTTCTGTTGCGCCATTAAAGTATTTGGCATGAGAGACAGAACGGGGTGAGATAATGGAGGGTGAGACGTCTTGTTCTCAGGCGCTGGAGGCAGTAGAAATTAGGAGGCAGAATTTTTGTTTTACAGTCAAGGGGTCGTTCTGTTTGCTGGACCGGAGAAGGTCAAGTCCCGTCACCGCTCCGGCTAATTATCAGCCATTTGAAGATGCTTTGGATGGTTTTTGTCTCTCGGGGTCCCTTTGCTGTTTTGAAGTTCGCCCCTCGAGGGTGGAGGGGTGGAGGGGTGGAGGGGAGAAAGGAGAATCTCTGAGCCGACAAGAACAAAGAAATAGGAGATCATCGCCCGCTGTGATGGGCGTCTAGACGCAAGGATGGGTTCTAATCGAAGAGATCAAACGCTTTACGACTGCAGATCAAACGAATCAAAGGAGGTTTATGTGTTTTTTAGTTTTTTTTAGTTTTTAACCTTTGATTGTTGGTTAGAAAAGATTTCTGAAAAAGGAAGGGATGGATTTGCGTGAAACTCTACGCAGGGGTAAGTTTTTTTGTGATTTCCTAGAGGCGATTCAATTTCGATGGCATTTCATCGGGGTGACAGGATGTGATGTCATCATAAGCATTTCTCAACCGTTGCCAAAATAAATGAATTATTATTACTGCATATAGATGTGGAGAGAAAAAAACAACATACAAAGAACCCGTTTACAAGGACACACCCTAAAAACCACATTAAATCACGAGAAATTCTTATTTCTAAGTCTTATTATATAACCTCGTGTAATAATGATGTCATAATAACCTTTTATTAACCATGGTGAGATTATTTTTTGAGGGTTTTTTCTTTTTTTTGGGTAGTAACTCAGAAATGAATGGATGAATCTGCAGGGAATTACAGTAAAATACCGTTTTTGTCAGAATCTTACCATTAAAGATATGGTGACCGTAAAACACGTTACTGTAAAATACCATTGAGAAAAATTCTATGTTTATTACGGTAAAGGAAACTGTCAAATTGCAATAAATAACTTTTCTTTTTACACTAATTTTACAGTGAAAACAGAATTTTTTGTTGTTGCTTACATTAAAATTCACATTTAGTAAGAGCATCCCTTCATTTCCACAGAAACAATACGTTAGAAAAGTACGTATAGCATAGTATATTTGTGAAATACTGTTGTTTTAAAGGAACGTTTTTTTTGTGACTTATTGTCATTTAATTTATTATCCATCATATTATTCATTTTTTCATAGCAATTTTACCGTAATATCTTATATATCATTAACATATTTGATTATGAGAGGCCCTCAGGCTCCTGTGGAGCTCAGCTCCATTACAGATGTCTTTAGCAAAAGGAGGGCGTGTCACAGGGAGCAAATTCCACGAAGGGGGTTGAGCTTCAGGAGAGGAAGATGAGATGATTCACATTCATCAATTTGAATAAATTGATTCGACGCTGTGAAGGCCGTGCGCTGATTGTCATGTTGTTGTTTATTTACCAAAGTGTTTGGACGTGAAGGCCGCTGTTGAATTAGTAATTAATTCAACATATGAACACTGTTGTTCCCTGCAGTATGTGTATGTGTGTGTGTGTGTGTGTGTGTGTGTATGTGTGGGTCTTCGGACCCTGGGGCTTTGATTCCAATCAGGATGTCCAAACAGCCTGAGCCCTTCATCAGCCTTTACTGCTCCTGCAATCATCAGGCAAATCAGACTTGAATGTATAAAAAGGGATAACAGACAGTTTGTGTCTGAGTGGCCAGGAAAAAAAATAAAATAAAAATAATAATAAAAAATATTTTTTTTTTTTTTTTTTTTTTTTTTTAGAGGATTTCCAACATCAGAGCTTATAAAATAAAAGTCAATAATTGACTGAGCGACAAAATTTCATCCTCTTAACATATTAACGGAAAAAAAAAAAATGTCCCCATTGAAAACCATTAAAATTGTATTTATCTGACACCCGAGGGTGAAAAAATAAATAAATCATGCATCCAATGTTATTAAACTTTAATTCTGACATCTTATAGAAATTTATGTCAGGATGTCAATCATCCAATTTCATAACCATTTATTTCCTATTATGGACTTTATTGCTAGACTTACTAAATAGATTTACGTCTTTTAAAAACACGCTTTACCCATAGGCTAAATTAAAATCATCTATTTTTCAGGAAATACAAAATTTTATGAGTCAGAAATTGTATTTACCGTCTAAAAACATGCGTGACCAAATAAAAAGTTTTAGGGTAAATTTAGTGTGTCTAGGATATTAAATGAAATTATTTGTGTGAAATATATTCATTAAATGTATGAAAGATATAAAACCTGCATTTTTTTTTGACATTAAAGCAGATCCTGAAGATTAAAAAAGTCAGTACAAGTGTAAAATAATAAAAATATATATATTTATAAATGTATATATCTTCTTTTTTTGTTTTGGTGTCCTTTCCAGGAGGCGGATATTTCTTTTAAAGAGTTAAATTTACTTTTTTCATTTTTTCATTGTTTTCATTGATTAGGAAAACGTATTAAAGGTCTGATTTTTTTTTTTTTTTCGCTGGGATTTCTTTTTAAAATAAGTCAAAAACAATTTTAATCTAAATGGAATTAATAGCCATAATAGCAAGACAGTGATGTTAAATGAGTTTAACAGTGGATACCTGAGAAATCTCTAATGACACAGATGGAGCCAAAATGTGCTCAATAGGCCTATTTGGAGGTTCCGCCTGAACATGTCTCCATTAAAAGCTCTTTAGCTTAGCTCCGCTCCACTTTATCAGCCTCAAACACGACACGCGTAATGTTCACATGATGTTCCTCGCTTCGCTGGAGCTTTTAGGCGGCGCCATAATGATTTTACAGGAGAGATTCACTCCAGGAATTCCTTTCGTACTCGGCGGAGATGAAATCTCTGTCATTTTTTTAATGCTGTGTTCCATCTTCATTTACTCTTTGGTAGCGACATTTACATCGATGCTAACATCTCTGCGATCAATCTCACGGGCGTTAACTTTATTATGGTACCGAGGTTTGACGTATAGACGTCATGGTACTCCCTTCTATTTGGCTATGTTAGGTTTCAAACGTGGGTCTTTGCCGCTGGCCTAGAGGTGGGCCCATGGGGAAAGGTTGGCGGTTTTCGTCAACCTTTTCCGAAGTGGGTTGGATTACATGTGCGGATTATACGAAAACTTCCAAATGTTCTTCCACAAAACGTGGAAGTAGGATGAGTTATGTGGTAGAAAAAGCCCCCCGATTAAATTATTGATTTTGTTGATCCAGGAACTTCTTACTAATGTTCCAAGACTTTATCGATTTTCCCATAATTGAGCGGAGCAGCACAAACGTTCGAACCTTCGAAGCAACCTTGGTTTAGCATCACGCTCAAGGATATTTCGACGAGTGGACCAGCGGTGCCGGGGATCGTACCACCAGCCTTCAAGTAATGGGACTAACCGTGACGTCAAAGAAAGACGAAAGCCGAAGCGGCCCAGGTTCCTGCCGCTAACATTGATGCTATACTATCTGCTAGCTGCTCATCACATAATTGAGAAAGCTAAAGTTTCTAAATTGGTGGATCGTAAGAAATCAAGGGAGGGACGAATGGACCCAATTGACGCCTGTCCGTCATCGTAAAGTAGAGAAACAGCATCCCAGCATTGGAGGCTACATGCTACGAGCTATGGCTGATCATGAGCTAATCCTAATGCCTTGGAGAGGCACTCCCGCGGCTCAAACATCAGGATTGCGGGCATCAAAGAGTTGGAGGAGAAGGGTCGCCCGGCGGAATCTGCTTCACAATCACTCCCCGAGCTACTTGGCCCGGATAACATCAGTAACCTTTTTCACTCAAGCTCAATTGTAGGAGTCGGGGGGGGATAAGGCTAACTAGACATGTCTGAGTGCGTCGGCCTTGATGGAGGTATGCAGGTTTCTCTTTTTTGAGATTCCTCTCTAGACATTTCCCTCCTCCGATGAATCAGGAATTGCAAAACGAACACATTTCATTGGGGTTGTTTTTTTTTTCTTCTTTCGGTAATGAGTAACACGTCTCACTTTCGCAGGTCACGAGTTTCTCGACGTGGAACTCTTTCCATGTGAAGATCGCGCTAAAGTCATGTATTTTCAGACCCAGTTGGTCTTTCTCAGTCCCTGAGGGCCAAAAAGTGTGGAACAACTGAAATTCCTCTTGTTTGCGTGGGTCTCTTGCCAATCCAAATCGTTTTCGCTGATTATTTTCCAGGGATTAGGGGTCTATTTTTCCGGTAGAACGTAATAACCCCTGTATATTTTAACCTCCTTTTAATCAGCGGGGAGAAGAAAAAAAAGGAACAATCAGTTACATCACCGAGATGGAGAGCGCTGGTTTTCCCCCAAACCAAAGTGTACTGCTTATTTATCCAGCATCTAAGACTCGCCTGGTTTATTTTATCTGACTGAGTAAAATTCCAGCATCAGCCCAAAGTTCTGGCCTCGTTCTGTCGGAGCAGATGTGTCGGGAATGAGTAGCGAGGTGGAGTGGGGGGGGGGGCTGACCTACCTACTGTGGTCTTAAGAGTGGAAATGTTTCAGACCTGTGGTAATTGGATCATTTAAAGGCCCGGTGACAGACGCAACCCCAAACGGTTTGGGTCGACGCGCCGCAGAGGATGAATGGGGGCCATTGATTGAGTTGATGTAACGTTAATGAGAATAAAGCTCCTTGAAGGGGTCTTGGTTTTCATGCACGTCCTCATGTGTTTCATCATGTCACAAGCGGGAGGAATGAAAGAGGAACCAAGCTAATGGCTTTCATACCCACAATGCCCCGTTTTTCACCTGAAGTACTCATTTGCATGATGGACCAGCCTCATGTGGACCAGTAGGACCAGCGGACAAAGGTTTTAATTAGACCCCTGTCCGTCCATTTGAAGTGATGGCTCACCAAAGGCTCTTTTCCGCAGGAGGTTCTGAATCTCCAGCAGATTAAAAGCATTGTTCCCTGTTGCTATAGCTTCCAAAGTAGCTACTGGACCCCCCTTTTTTCTCCGACTGAGAATCTTTCAAACATTCGGAGATTAAAATGCAATTTTTCAGAAAAACAGAGGATAATTAACTTTGTTTGAGACTCTATCAAATGTGAATTTGAGCGGTTGCCAAAAGCCTCCTTCTCTGTGCGGTTGCTGAGGAGGAGGCTGGCTGCGCCGAGCCGAGTTGAATCCCCCCGGGCTGCCCGAGGATTCTACATTCCAAAACCTTTCATAAGTCTTCATGTCCGCTTTGACGGAGAGGCTTTGGGCTCTAATGCTAATTGCCTTTTCTTATTTCTAAATAATAACTTTGATTCTCTCTTGTCAAAACACGGTAGCAACTTAAAAACGTAAAGTCCCTGTCCAGACATCAGTACCGACATGGCGTCCTCCGTATGGACCCGCTGCTTGGAAATAAAAACATTAAAACAATATTTTTGCTTTCAGCTGATAGATAGAAAACATAGTTATGAATATTATAATCCATTCATTCAGAGTGATATCCCTAAATACCTTCTACATTCTACACATCGGACCTTTAAGAACATTAAAGGTCACTGAGATCCATAATTTAATGCGATCTTATCTAATCTCTTATCATCTCATCTTTAAGGTGGTTTTAGGATCTTATCTAATCTTGTATCATCTCATCTTTAAGGTGGTTTAAGGATCTTATCTAATCTCTTATCATCTCATCTTTAAGGTGGTTTTAGGATCTTATCTAATCTCGTATCATCTCATCTTTAAGGTGGTTTAAGGATCTTATCTAATCTCTTATCATCTCATCTTTAAGGTGGTTTAAGGATCTTATCTAATCTCTTATCATCTCATC
>VRLP01008950.1:0-14677 GCA_009660295.1 Lophius piscatorius
GTAATACTACACATGATAATAGTACTATGAGGTACAGTAATACTACACATGATAATAGTACTATGAGGTACAGTAATACTACACATGATAATACTACTATGAGGTACAGTAATACTACACATGATAATAGTACTATGAGGTAAAGTAATACTACACATGATAATAGTACTATGAGGTACAGTAATACTACACATGATAATAGTACTATGAGGTACAGTAATACTACACATGATAATAGTACTGAGGTAAAGTAATACTACACATGATAGTAATACTGTGAAGTAAAGTAATATTTTGTCATTATAATAGTACTTATGAAGTCAAGTACTAGTCATAATACTACCCATGATAGTAATACTGTGAAGTAAAGTAATATTTTGTCATTATAATAGTACTTATGAAGTCAAGTACTAGTCATAATACTACCCATGATAGTAATACTGTGATGTCTCCGTGTTCTCAGGACTTCCCTCACAGCCGGCAGCTCTTCTCCGCCTGCCTGGAGCTGGTGACGGAGTTTTCCCCGAAGCTGAGGCAGGTGATGCTGAACGAGATGCTGCTGCTGGACGTCCGCGCCCACGAGACCGCCGCCGCCGAGGGCAACAAGGACCGCCCCCCCCCTGACCTGGTCAGCAGGGTCAGAGGTTACCTGGAGATGAGGATTCACGGTGAGTGGATGGAGACCTTCCTTCTGTCCACCGGAACATCAGAGTCCCAACCAACAACCGTTTGTTTCCGTTCAAAGGGGACTTTAGACGGGCTTGGAAAGGTTCACGCTCTTCTTCATGGCTTCTATCGGAACCACCTCCTCTTCTCCGGGAGTCATCAGATACTCAAAGATTATTAGAAATGTTTTTGTTCAGTTTCAACAAAGCAGATGGAGTTCTGCAGAACCAGCAGCAGGAAGGTCCGTTCTCCGGTGCTGTGATTACAAACACTTATATAAAGTTCTAGAGGGGCACCCCTTTACTATAAAGTCTGACCCCCCGACCTTCTTCCTCTAAAGTTTCCACATCATGATGAGTCATGTGTTTGAAATGCTCTTATTGTGAAAGATTCCAGTGGAAGTAAGGTTTGGCATGTGTTTGTACATCCGTCCCTTATCGCCAGTGGCTCTACAGGGAGACACCAGAGTTTAAGGTCAAAGATGGAGGACTGCAGACAGAGTCTGATCCGGGCCAGAACTCAGCCAGAGCGTGTGATTTGGGTTCATGTGGGGACAGTGATTCTGAGACGGGGACAGTCTGACAGCAGCTTCAGGACGCGGTCTTTATGTGACGCCACAGTTTGGACCTTCAGAGAGTGAGGTGATGAGGCATGAACTGAACCGTCGTCATTTAGGGGCAGCGGGTGTGTCTGACCTTTGACCCGTGCCCACCTACAGCACTGTGAGCGCATTAACATCTGGAGCGCTCTGAATGATGGGATGTCCCGTGTCTGTCTCAGATCTGCCTCTGCGTCAGGTGGTGGGAGAGGAGTGCGTGGCCTTCATGCTGAACTGGCGGGAGATCGACTACCTGACTCTGCAGGTGCCCCCCTCCCTGATCATGAACAACCCCTACATCAAGGTAAGCTCTCCTTCACACAGCTGCTCAGGGAGACTCTGTAGGTCAGGAGGAGGTCAAAGATGGAGCAAGAATGGAGGCCCTGAGATCTGCAGACCGGTTCTGGTGTTTACCGTCTCCAACTCTTCCTCCTCTTTCAGCAGCTCCTCGTGGGACCGGCAGGGATTCACTCGTTACTCAACTTTACCTAAACATGACTCCTTGTCTCAGTTCCTCCCCCCCTCCTGTCTGGTTCCTGTCTCTGTAGGTTCTAGAGACCTCTGTGGAATCAGGGCTCCAGAAGCCGCTGACCTCAGCGGAACCCTTGTGGGTCAAGAATGACCCCACAGCTTTGTTAACTCCGCCGCCTCTGCTTCCCTCCGACAGCTGGGTCAGCTCCTGGCCTCGACGTGCAAAGAACTCCCGGGTCCTAAAGAGAGTCGGCGCACTGCCAAGGAGCTGTGGGAGGTGGTGGTGCAGATCTGCAGCGTGTCGGTCCAGCACAAGAGGAGCAGCGACGGCAGAGTGGGCCTCATCAGACACCGAGAGTTCTCCATGGGCATCCTGCACCGGTACGCCGCGCCCGGCGCCACGCGCCCAGCAGCACACGCCCCTCCGCTCACACCATACATGCCTCTCACTTTTGATCGAGTGGCAAAATACAAACATAACAAAATAAGGCCAATTTATTCCATTCAAGTCAGAAAAGATAAATAATCAGATTACGAAAGTTTAAAACCAACAATCAAGATGGATGTTCTCCATCCGACATGGGGCGAGAGGCAGGGTCCGCCCGGGACAAGCTGCCGCATCATCACAGGGTGGAGACACAGAGGTGGAGGACCCGTCACGCTCACATCCTGGAGGGTGCAGCGTGACATAGTTTGTTTGTTTGTTTCTGGGCTGGGGGAGGAGTCAGCTGCAGGACCCGGACGGAAACAAAAGAAGTCCATGACGTTTGAGACGGCTGGTCTGCCTCAGCGGAGGGGGTCCAGACGGGTCTCTGCAGACGGGTCTCTGCAGACGTTTCATGCATGTGTTTGAGTTTTGGGGTGAATTGTCCCTTTAAGGTGTTTGTGCTGTTGACTGTCAGAGGCGATGATGACGACTCATTCTGCTTCTTCTTCTTGTTGTCCAGGAGTAAATTCATCACCTTCATCAAGAAGCTCAGAGTAAGTGTCCAGTGAAGCGGCGCTGAGGGGTTCTGCTGTCACCGGATGATGGTTCTGGCCGACCCACTCTAACCGGTTTCTCCTCCGTTCTCCCAGGAGCCGCTGGTGCTGACGTCCCTCATCTCCTTGTTCGTGAGGCTCCACAGCATCGTGAGGGTACGACCCCGCCCCCTTCCACCGCAGGGGGTCTCACTGGCTCAGAGCCAAGTAAACAAACAAACAAAACAAAGTGTAAACAATCCGATGTTTGCTCCCTCTGTAGGATGACATCGTCAACGAAGTGACAGCAGAACATCTCTCCATCTGGCCATCTTCTCTGCCAAAGTAGGAATTTGTATCTCCTCCCGCCTCACAGTAGGAACCTTTATCTCCTCCCGCCTCACAGTAGGAACCTTTATCTCCCCCCGCCTCACAGTGGGAACCTTTATCTCCTCCCGCCTCACAGTAGGAACCTTTATCTCCTCCCGCCTCACAATGGGAACCTTTATCTCCCCCCGCCTCACAGTGGGAACCTTTATCTCCTCCCACTTCACAGCCTTCTCGCTGGCGGTGGTTTGTTGGTGCCGATGGAGCGACCAAACCTCCGACTCTGACTCACTGCTGGACTCAGACCTCCACCTCTTTTTATTCTGTGTTATTTATTGACCAGCAGGTTTTTTTAATCTTACTTTTGTTTTTAGGAGAAAATACATTCAGAGTTTTTATGAAAGGATTTACGTCGAAGGTGAAAGTTCATTCTATGTTTTGTAATGAATGAGTCAGTATTAATGACATATATCAGTGTTTGCAGGAGACTTTCTGTGCAGAGAAAGGAAGACGTTTATTCTTGAGAAAAGAAAAGAGAAAGTTTTTAATGTTTATTTCTCTTACAAGTCGTTGTTGGTGGCAAAACATTGTTATCAACGCTTCTGTTTCCTCCTGTGCTGAGATGTTCTAACTCCTGACACACACACACACACACCTACTCAACCACACACACATACAAACACACAGGAGAAACACTGTCCTAGGGTACAAAAGGAACCTAACTTAAAGGTGTCTGTGTGTATATACGTGTGTGTGTGTGTACATGCGTGTGTGTTGAGCAGCATTCAGGCCGTGGACGTAGAAGCCGTGGCGGTGACGGTCAAAGAGCTGGTGTCTTACGCTCTGAGTCTGAACCCTAACAACCAGTCGTGGATCGTCACACAGGCTGACATCTACTTTGGTAAGAAGATTTAATATGACTTGGTGTTTCAACAGAACCTTTGTTCTGGATTTCATTTACTGTCAGGGGTCACGGGGATCTCTCCTTCCCCAATCTTCAAGAACATCAGCAGGATAATAATATTAACACAACCAACAAAGTGTCAGACAAAGATGCAGGATGAGCATCGAGGTCCGGTACAAACCTGACCAGAACAAGTCTAAAACACACCGGGGGGGGGTTGATGACAGAGTGTGTGACTCGCAGCTGAAGACCAGTTTGAGGTCTGTAGTCAGTCTGACAGCGTCTCTCCTTCATCTCTCTGCTGCCAGTGACCAATCAGTATTCTGCTGCGATGAACTTCTACCTGCAGGCTGGAGCCGTCAGCTCAGACTTCTTCACCAAAGCCGTTCCCCCCGACGTCTACACCGACCAGGTACGTGCCTCTCCTCTCCGCAGGTGCCGCCCGGATAGCTCCCGACGGCGGTCCTCAACCTGTTTACCATGTGACCCAGTGGCAGCAGGTAGATGCTGAAGGGTAAGGGGCCGAGGACGGAGCCCTGGGGGACACCACAGGTCTAAGGAGCCTAAAGAGTTGTATTTATGAGTGAGGGATCGTAACACATGGGTAGAGAGGTGGGTGGGGTCTCTGGACGGGACACTCCCCCCCCTCCTCCCTGTGTTTAAGAAATAACCACTGTCGTCGTTCCCAGGTTCTGAAGAGGATGATCAAGTGCTGCTCAATGATGAACTGTCACACACAGGTCAGAGGTCAATCCGGCATCGCTGTTGTCACGTCTTCATTAATGTTCATGCAGTCAGGATCACGTCTTCATCCGTTCTCCATCAGGTCGCTGTTCTGTGTCAGTTCCTGCGAGAGGTGGACTACATGACGGCGTTCAAAGCTCTGCAGGAACAGAACAGGTAGAGTAGGGCAGAACCTGAAGGACCGGTCTGCAGGGTCTCCCTGATCTCATCCTCCTCTTCCTCTTCTGTCCCGCAGCCACGACGCCATGGACTCCTTCTACGACTACATCTGGGACGTCACCATCCTGGAGTTCCTCACACGTATCCTCTCGGGGCTGACAGCGGCCCGTCAGAACCAGCAGCTGACTCGTCCCGTCGTACCCATAATAATAAAAAGGTTTTAGTTACGAGTTCTCCCTGGTTCCATCCAACGTAAACAAACATGTTTCAGCGTTCATGCTAAACTTAAGCTAGCGACTCTGTGCTAATCTGACGTCCGGTTCATTCACTTCAAAATAAAAGCATTTCCTGCTACTACTTCCTGTGAAATAAATTGACACATTTGTCTCTAAGATAAATATATTAAATCACTTACATTTAGCGATAAAGAATTTAAAACAATTATAGCTGGTATTAACTGAACCCAGCAGAACCTTCAGAGAACATGAAAGCTGGTATTAGCTGAACCCAGCAGAACCTTCAGAGAACATGAAAGCTGGTATTAACTGAACCCAGCAGAACCTTTAGAGAACATCGGTTCTGAAGAACATGAAATCAGATTCTGAGGCCAAACTAATGTGACCAGTTTAGTGATGAAAGTAGACTTTACTCAAGTCCTGCACAGAGACTGATATTGAGGTAGTAGTAGTTAAATCCAGTGTGAAGATACAGATGAATACTAATACTTAAACATAACTCCCCTGGTTTGAATCTCCCTCTAAACCTTTTCCTCCCTCTGCCTGAACCCTCCTGTGGATTTCTCCTCGACTCTGCTCAGATATTCACAACAAACGAGGAGAGACCGAGAAGAGGCAAATAGCGGTGAGTACACGGAAGCGTTTTTACGCCGCTGGTGAGGAAGATTATTGAGTCTGGATGGAAACGTCGTTCTTTGTCCTTTCCACATGAAATCATTTTCAGCTTTTGGTTCTTAACTACGTTTGAGGAAGAGGAACTCTTAAACCACATCTTACTTGTTTTTTGTGCTTCTACACTGTTCTTGTTTTTGAAACGTTCTGTGAACACTCCTTCAGATGAAGGCCATCGGACAGACGGAGCTCAACACCAGCAACCCGGAGGAGGTTCTGCTGCTGGCCGCGCAGAAGAGGAAGAAGAGGTTCCTGCAGGCCATGGCCAAACTCTATTTCTGAGACGCGGCGTCACGAGGGCAGGATGTACATTTATTTTTCCAGACAATAAACCTTTACAGTAAAAACAAGTACAATTCATCTGAACACATTCTTGGTCACAACGGCTCCTACAACCAGTTCAAACAGAGTCCACTCGGACTCCTCGGCGCCGAAGAGAGTGAGGTAGCAGCAACACTCACTTTAAAATTCATTCCACAGTCTAAAAGCTGCTGAATGTACAAATGAACACGACAAGAGTAACGATGGCGCTGGACCTTCAGGACACTTCCTAAAACATCACTTATAGCTTTAAAAAAAAAAAAAAAAAAAGTCTTCTCCGAGTAAAAGCACAAAGTAAAACAAACAAGTCTGAGTTAAAGTATAAAAACCCCAAAATAAAACGCTTTCAAGTTAAAAGTCTGAGGTCTGTATCCTGGATGATGCATTCAGGGACATCAGGGCAGGTAAAGAGTTAAAGAGCCCCCGGTCGGAGGAACCTTCGTTTCCCATCCTCTTCGTCACAACGCCTCGGTGGTTCCGTGTGTGCTGCTGGGAGCAATCGGCAAGGTCAACATCTTCTTGGTGGCGTGCTCCTGGAAGAAAGGGGGAGGAGCTTCTGTGAGTTTGTTAGGTATTACGGCCGTTCTTAGGGCTCAAAGCGGGTCGTGTCCCAGAAAGCAACATTAACCGGGCCTACGCCGGTGCTACTGGGAGGAGTCGTGTTCATCAACGTATGACATCAGAACAGACGAGAACTTACGGAGCTATAGAACCGACCCGTCTCAAAGAATCTACAGTAAAATAATCTACAGTAAAATAATCTACGGTAAAATAATCTACAGTAAAATATCTACAGTAAAATAATCTACGGTAAAATAATCTACAGTAAAGAAAAGGTTCTATCGTCCGTCTCAAACAAGGAGTTTGATTGTCTCACGTCTTCTTGTCTCACGTCACGTATAAAGTTTAGGGGATGATTGAGGGATTGTGAAGACGAGTGACCAGGTGATGAAGATTAATGTCCGTCTCAGGTGAGTCTCTCCTGAAGGATTAGGCTGTAAGAACATCTTTCATGTCATGGATACTTGGACGAAGGACAAAGAGTTGGAGGACACTTACTTTTATGGACATGTTTGTAACGGTGGATCTGTGTCGCTGCTGTTCACCACTAACACGGGTCAAACAAACCAGAACCAGAACTTCCCCTCGTTCCCATGGAAACAGCATGAAGGAAACTTTTCATGCTAGCGTTGACTTTGTGTTTACATCCTCAGAGTATCATCTTCTACCGTTCTGACCCAACAGCCCCACTCAGGCGGAACCGTCGGTCCATTTATGCTTGACCACGAGTCTCGCGTCGCCCCCACAACAGAACTCAAGCACCACCGAGACTTCTTCTGGTCCAATCACCGCCGTTTCCAGCACAAACCCCGTACTCCACCCTTTTCTAGACACACATGTCCACCCAGGGGTTCTCTCTCACACACACACAGCCAACCTGTGGGACATGAGCGACCGACAACCACCCCCTCCTCCAGGATGATCCCCTCCCATCCACACATGACATTGGGTCAATAAGGACCGGTTTCATTCTGATCCAGTGACTTGTAGATGGGCTGAACAGTGACGTGAAGGTTCTGTTATCGTCATCAAACACAGGAGGACACTCACCAGCATGGTCAGGTAGTCTGAGTGGGTCTGGACGTTGTGTTGGTCCTCCTTCCTCCTTGTGACGAAGCATTTTGGGACGGCTCTGCCGAACTCACGCAGAGTCGCCGCGAACGGCGCCATCCAGACCACGCAGGGCTGCAGGGCGATTCTGCAGACACCTGCACAGAGCAGCACATTCAACGGAGAGGCCGCCGGGTCGGTACCACGGGATCTGTATCCGGACCTCCGAGAGCCCCGTCTTACCTGAGACCTTCAGAAGCCTTTCCTGGTTCATGAAGTAGGACAGGGCTGCAGCCGCCACGACCGGAGACGGGAAGTCCAGAGAGTTCAGGTGAAGGACGCACAGGTCCAAAAGCTGAAACGGACAGAACAAACCCCGCAAGAAAGAAGAATGGGTTAAATAAGACATCTGATGAGACGACACAGGAGCAGATCCAACAGAACCAACAGAACATCTGATGAGATGCCACAGGAGCAGATCCAACAGAACATCTGATGAGACGCCACAGGAGCAGAACCAACAGAACCAATGGGATATCTGATTCTCTGACTCCACTAGTTAGGTATCAGATTACTTTTCCACTGAAGCCCACTAAAGACTGCATAGAGTAATCAGATTACTTCAGCCGTTCACATCTACTTTAAAGCAGCAGTCAAAGTAATCCAGATACAAAGTACACGACTGTAAGGAGCCCCGAGTACTTCTACTGCCATTATTACTTTCCTACTTGTACAAAAATAAAGTAACGAGGCTGTCGTCTTTGGACCAGAACTTCTTCACTACATTTACTCAAGTACTTTATACACCTCCTGCCATCTATTAGTGTGTAAATGTTTCCTCCTCCTCCTCCTCCTCCTCCTCCTCACACCTACACGACTGACTTCTATGAAGACATCATCTGGGAACTGTTGCTCCAGCAGGTCGGTGTCGGGGGCCAGTGCCGATAACTGGAGGAAGAGCTTCAGCCAGGAGACGGTGGTCTCCGGGGACAGAGCCCAGTCCAACGCCTGGACAACGACAGAGCAGACAGCGTCAACGTCTCTCCTGAAGACCGCCGCATGAGGGGGTCCTACAGGTGAGAGCCTCACCTTCAGAATGACCAACTCCATCCGACGGATCTCGTCCGCCAAGTAGATGCCTCCCGTCACGTAGACCAGCTGGGAGACCGTCGGAGGACTGTGTTCCTGCAACGAGAGGAACCTCATGAAGAACATCCGACGAAAACTATTCTCCCTTAAGCCCCTTGAAGGGCGTCTCCTCTGAAGGAGGTAAAGAACGTTTTTCTCCAGAGACCTGGGGGTCCAACGGTCCGAGTGACAGAACAAGAATCCTGATTGGGTTATAAAAGAATGTCTGTGTTTACATCATGAAACATTCTGGATCCATCAGTAGAAAGATTCTGACGGGAGCCGGAGAGGAGCCGGAGAGGAGCCAGAGAGGAGCCAGAGAGGAGCCAGAGAGGAGCCAGAGAGGAGCCAGAGAGGAGCTAAATGCACATTATAAAAACATCTTAGGAACCACATCACATGACAGGAAACTTGAGGAACCCGATCACATGACAGGAAACTTGAGGAACCCGATCACATGACAGGAAACTTGAGGAAGTGCTGGTCGATGACATCTTGAACACCATACAGTCCAGGCTGGAGAACTGAGCTGGCGTGTGTCGTGGTGAGCTGCAGTCTGGACCTTCACCACTAGATGCCACTAGTGGTGAATCCTGCACAAACGAGACCCAATCCATCCACGCCTCCTGCTCACCTCCTTCTTTGACGCCAACAGGAGACAGGTGACGCCGGCGAGCTGCAGCGTGCTCTTCTCCATGTCGTTCTGCGTCAACATGAACCGGTCAAAGTAGTCCTGGGCCAGGTAGAAGGTCTGCCGGTGAAGAGCGAAGGCCTCACACACCTGGGAAGAGAAGACTGCTGATGAAGGTTTCCTGAGGGGTCCAAACGTAAACCCAGCTCCTGTTCGGTCTTCACCGCTCAAGGAGTCCATTCCTTACCGGACCCATTTATATCTGACCCAGCGGCAGCAGCTACACACTAAAGAGCAAGGGGCCGAGGAAGGAGCCCTGGGGGACCCCACAGGCCGAGGAGGGGGCTGCTGATATGGTCCTATTTGATCAGGATTATTCTGGGACATTAAAGCCCGTTTGGACTGACTGAGCAGAATTTAACTTATACAATAAAATAACATTAGGTGTAAAAAGAAACGCTGAGTTAATCTAATTAGATGGAACATTTCACATAAAACAAGAATGACATCATGAAGTGATGTCATCAGTGTAAAAACCAAACCTGTACATGAAGATGTTAAACTGGTGGTTGCCCTAAAGTCAAATTAACATTCCACGCCTCAGGACGTCTGCGTCCACACGCACCACCTCTCACCTCGATCATCCAGTCCAGGAGGATGGCCCTCATGGCAGAGTGTATTCTGGGATGTTTCTGCTTGAAGGTTTTGCTGTGTGGGAACCGGTTCTGGTCTTCCAGCGTCTTCATCCACGTGACTTCAGAAGGTTTCCGTCTGTGCAGACAGACAGGCAGACAGACAGGCAGACAGACAGATGATCCCTCTCGTCCTGTCGCTCACTGTCACGAGACTTGGGCCGTTTCTAACCTCGGGTTTTCACCGTTGGGTCGGCGAACAGTTCTACGCCGCTTTAGAGTCCGGTTCATTACCGTTTGACAGAACCAAACCCAGTCTCACCAAACCGTCTGTCCTAATACCTTTGACCCGTCTTTGAACGGAACCAGAGTTTGTCGGTTCCAGAGACCCGTCTCCACGGTTTTAATCTCTCTTCTACCGTCCACCTTCTCGCTGTAGGCGGAGCCACGGTGGTACTTTACAGCGAGACGGCTGAGTGTAAGGAAGTCAGCTGCTGCTTCCAGACGAAGGAAACAGGAAGCAGGAAACAGGAGACAGGAGACGAGAGGCAGCAGCAGATAAAACTACAAACATGGTTCCAGAGACCCGTCACTCCTGATGATAATCACCGTTCACAAGGAGACTGGACCCCCAGAGAGGGAAGTCGAGAGAAGGAGTCGACCCGTTCCGTCTTCACGCCTCCCTTAGAAGACCCGACACAAGGAGTGGCGCCTCCTTCCACTAACTCCTGGTTCTGAAACGGAAGGGAGAAGATTTACTGCGGCGTACTGGACCTGTGTGGATGAAGAGGTTCCGTCACCTCCAGTTTACGCTTCAACCCAAATATCCCATCGGGTTCAGTCCACTTACATAGTAATCAGAACCGAGAGAAAGTTCTATTAATATAAGTCGAACTACATTTTAGTCCCAGTAACCATCAGGAGACAGAAGATCCACAGCGGGACGTGAAGAAGTTCTGTCCATCTAACAGATCTCTCATTAAAGGAGAACTCGACCCGCGAGACGGATCCACCTCAACCGGGTCACCATCACCAGCTCGTCCGGTTCTTTTATGCCAGGCAGCATAAATATCTCAGCCCACTTGGAAGAAGCTGAGCCTGAGATTCAGCACCACAACATGAACACCTGCAGAACCAGAACCGGGAGAGTTTTAGGAGTCTAAAACCAGCGCTGCAGCAAACAGAACCGTCCAGAGTAGAGCCAGGACCTGCAGAACCAGCGCTCCTGACGGTCAGCTGTCAGTGGAGATGGTTTCTTTGACGGACAGGAGGCTAAAGGGAATACTGGGCGTTACACCGGTTATGAGTGGTACCAGCGCTTCTGAGGGAACCCAGCGGGAGGTCCACAGAACCTCCTCCTTATTCCTCAGGAGACTCTAATACCATTAAAACTCGACATCTGATTACGGGTCTCCTATGAGCGGTTCTGTTCCATGGTTCCGTGTCTGCCGTGAAAGTAAAACCTTCAAAGCCGATTCCAAACGGACCTCGACGCATGTCGCAAACAACAACAAGAACCCGTAAAGTCCGACAGCAAACCTCGTGACGCACGGATGAATAACGGCGTTCAGATACTTTTGGAGGCGTCAGAAGATGAAGAACCAACCTTCTCAAACGGCAGGTCCCACAGGGTCAGGACGGACCTGGTCTGTGGAGAAGAACAGCGGCCGTTAGTCGGACATCGGACCAACGGACACGCGTTACCGCGGCGTCCACTCAGACCGAAGCTCGGCGCCGACGCTTACCCTCCATTCTTCGTTGTATTTCCTCCTGCGAGATTTTGACTTCTTGTGCCGACGCCCACTGAAAAAAAAAAAAAAAAACATCACATGGAATTAAACATGGACATTTACCAGCAGTGAGATTCTATCCATCTATCTCTACGTATAAGAGTTATGGAATCCTAAGACTTCTCTACCGCCGCCATCATGCTGGTAGTTCTATCTCCTGTATTTGTTCTGGTTTTTCAGACCCTCCGATAGTTTTTTCTACAGAACGCTGGACAACGAGCCGTTGGAGTATTACACCTGTCGGGCGTGAACAAGGTGTGCAGTAACAGAACTTTAAGTTTCAGCAGGTCCAGGAGGGCACAGAACCAAAGTTCAATCGATCCAATCAGTCCTTATCAACTTTGGATCTTTGTAAACTGAAGGTGTTACATTTCATGGAAGTCATCATGGATAAAGCAGAAAGGTCGTTACCCTCCAGTCATGCTTCTGGCAGCTTCTGGCTGCAAGAAAGAGAAAGAACATTTAGAAGCAGAGTCCAATGTTTCCTAGAAGTTACATCTCAGATGCTCAACAACCAGCAGCAGAGAAGAAAGAAGAATCAGCCAATCACCTGGGAGGAGATTTCGGTTTGTAGAACCTACGAGGATCCAGACCCTCAGACCAAAGATCTGATCCTCCTGATCCTCCTCAGCCGTCAGAAGTTCTGCTCAGACAAGGTCGACCCTTTACACTGGGTTTCTATGTGGGGCCTGTAAGACCGGCAGGTTCTGGTCTTCAGAGGAAGAGCTTCCAAAATCTCAGCGGAGATTATTAAATATAATCTTGAATGCAAATGAACAGAAATGTATTTGTCATTATTCAGAGGAAGAATAATGTGAAACAATTAGATGAAAGAAAGACAATGAATTTTCCCGTGTTTCACTTATTGGAACTATTCCCTCTTGTTTTTATGAAAACTGCCTGTATTTGGTTAAATTTCTGTTTAATGGCGTTTCCATTCAGTTGAGCGTTGAAAGACTTTTACTTGTAGTGGATTACTTTCAGAGATGTAATAAAACTTTTACTCAAGTAGAACAGCTGAAGACTTTCACCACCACAGCCGTGCCAAGAAGGCCCGACGAGGTCATCTGGTATCAGAACCATCATCATCATCATCATCATCCCATCCTTCATGATAGAACCTTCTCTCATCATCATCGCTGAGGGCGATTACTTTAATCATCACGTGATGCTTTTCTTTGGAACTTTGGAGTCAACCTGAAATACTTACACGGAGAGAGGACCCTGATTTTAAATCACCGGTCAGTGATAATTAACGCCACGAGAGCAGAGTCACGTGACCGCTGACAGACTGCTGCGTTGGTTCATAACGTCACACGCCTGAATACAAGCTACACACAGGTGACTCTGATCTCTAAAGGCCTCAGACCTGAGGACTAGGAGGTGATTGCATCTTACCTTCCTGGGAGCACGAGATGAACTGGTTTCAATCTGGCGCTGGCGTCAATTAAAGTGCATTTTGCGGCGCATTGCGCATGCGCATATATATACTAACAAGCCTGCACATTTAATTGGGTCATGAAACATTCATATGTTGTGGAACCAGTTGTGTTAAAACTTTATTTTTTCTTTCCAAATTTAAATTCCAGCCGCCTTCATGAAGTTTGATCTGAAACGAACTGAATAAAGCCAAATAAATGAGCAAACCGTCACTTTGAGAGAGTTAATCCCTTTATTTGATGTTTCAGTATTAGGTTTGGCATTAAAACGAACTTTGTGTTTTATTTCAATGATGAAACAATAGATTTATTACAATAACTTTGTCAGTTTCTTCTGTTTCTGTCCGTCAGTCGACGCTTCCGGGTAGTCGGCGATGGGCGGGACTACGTCAGCGGAGAGCCAATAGGAGAGCGAGTTGCGTTTGTTTTTTTATATTTATAATAATAATAATAATAATACATTTAATTTATAATGCACTTTACATTTGGATCAAATCTCAAAGTGCTACAAAGTAAAAGCAGATAAAAGCATCAATAAAAAATAAAATAATAACTATATAAAAGCCATTACCAAAAACCAGCAATGTTAATTAAGAGTTATAGTTTCTGCTAAAAAGGAAAGTTTTAAGTCCTTTTTTAAATGTATCAGTCGTCTGTGGAGCCCTGAGATGGTCAGGGAGGGCATTCCACAGACACAAACTTTCCAAAAGTCCCACTCAAAAGGTACACCAAACAATTAAGAATAGTAATGACTCTGTTCATGTAACAGAGTCATTACTTATTATATATATTATATAAAAATTAAAATCCATAAAATGGACATAAAACACACACAGAAAGAACAAAACAGAAACAACCATGAAATAATGCAGAGGTGCATCCACACCTGTGAGATCAGTAACAATCAATAACAGAGAAATAAATGACTTTAAAAAAAGAAGAGCTTCTTCTGCTGGAGGATCAATCTCCTCGATCTTCCAGGAGAAGATGGATCAAACTCTCAGTGAATCTGGGTGAGGATGATGAAGACAGAGAGATTGCCAGTGGGGTTGAGGTCTTCTTCACCTGAGAAGGAGTCTCCTGAGAAAAGTAAGACTGAGCTCATTAAACAGACGGAGAGAAGGTGAGAAGAACAGGCTGAAACTTTGATCAAAGATCTGGACCAAGAAATGTTTGAGCCGATGAAGAGGAAGAAGAAGCAGGAGCAGCTCTGTGACTAGCTCCTTTTTCTTCTAACCATCCGCTCTCTACTCCTCCTACAACACACCCACGTGTCACCTGCAGAAGTTCTCTGATGACTCTGCAATTGTCGGTCTCATCACAGACGGGGACGACAAGGAGTACAGAGGACTGACGCAGGACTTCATGCACTGGTGCCAGTGGAACCA
>VRLP01008951.1:0-14676 GCA_009660295.1 Lophius piscatorius
TTAAATGAGAGATATTTCTCTGATGATGATTTTGAAACAGTTGAGATTTGATTGAACTCTTTAAATTAGAAAAGGTTTTTTTTTTATAAACAGTCCGGTTGAAGATCAAGCCCCGTTTATAATCCTGAAAAGCCCATTTTGACAGCAGGGAACTCCAGAAATGTAACTTTCTTTGTATGTTCTTGCTTTTTCTGGTGTTGCGTGTTGCATTAGCTTCATTCCTAACCGCTGCACCTTCTGCACCCACAGGTGTTCGGCATCATATTCACCATCTGCCAGGGGAAGATCATCGACAACTTCAGCACGCTGGCAGGAAACATCTTCCTCTGTGTTTTTCTTCTCATCGGCACAATAATGACAGGTCCTTCTTTTCTGACTGCATGGAGTCATAACAAGCCGGCGATTTCATGCCACACACACGCCGACACACACACTTAGTCTTTGTCTGTCACGGTTTCTGTTCTGAGTTTTACTCATTTTCCTGTCGGAAGGTTTTCTGACTTGAAGAATGTAGAGGGAGGTTCCCGCATAACTGGGGGGACAGGTTCAAGGCCGCGTTGTAAGAAAAAAAAAAACAGGAGGACAGGATATTTCTGTCTTCCTGGAGGGGGGAGGCGGGGTTTAAAGATAGAGATCACGTCGAGGGTCCGCTCTGATTGGCCGTGTTCCATCAAAGGTATCATGACAATTTTATCCTTATTTTATTCACTCATTTTTATAGAGTTCTGAACAAATCAGCGAAATAGAAAATACTCAAACCCCAGATTGAATTCAAATTAGATCCGGATAACACATTTTTAATGTCTCCCTCTCTGTCTGTATAGTTACACAGAACAATTCCCAATTATGTGTTTTTATTCTCAGGCGTCAATAAGAGCCAGAAAACTCTTTTTTCTTTTCAAGAAGCAAATTCCATCTGAAATCCGTCTGAGTTTAATGAACAATAGCAACAAAAAGGAACTTTAAACGACTCTTGGTAAATGTTTGGGCCCATTCAGCCGTTTCTTTCCCCAACAGTATCTGTTCCTGCAGCCAGGAGCAGCTGCTCCTCAGGAAACAGTTGCATTTCACATTAAATGTGAGCAAC
Organism: Lophius piscatorius; assembly: GCA_009660295.1. Taxonomy (NCBI): domain Eukaryota; kingdom Metazoa; phylum Chordata; class Actinopteri; order Lophiiformes; family Lophiidae; genus Lophius; species Lophius piscatorius. The sequence goes on from VRLP01008951.1 coordinate 1,088, forward strand.
TTCATGTTTTCTTGCTCTTAACCCAACAGCAATGTCACGTGTTGAACGGCTGGAGGACGTGAACGCACCTCGCCAGTTAATTAAAACGTGCGTTCGATTGACTTGAACGCGCGAGCGACTCACGAGGAAGTTGAGTATCGTTTAAAATGGGGTTTTAGTCTTCTCCGGATTAGCCTAAAGTTTAATACAGTGACTGAACAGAGGAGCAGGGAGAAGCGCTGACACTCTTGATTGACGCACCAGCTATGGCAGTGCATTCTGGGATTTGTAGTATCTGTGATGTATACAAGCAGGCGAGTTATTATAAAAATAGATATTGTCCCCTTGAGTTTGACACATGTGACGCACTGCATGTACTTTAAGAATGTTGTCACCTTCTTACAGCAAAGCCATCTGATCCCAGGAGCAGCTGTGGGTTTAGAGTTTTCAGAACACTGAGCTGTTTGTAACGCATGTTTGGGAATAGACGGTTTTAGCCGTCCTCCTGGCTCTAAAGTGAATATTTACCCTCAGAGGAAGAGGAGTTACAGCGTGTCGCGTGACGTACTGCTCACGCATGTTGACAAACATAAGTGTGAGACGTCACACTTCAGTCAGTCCCTTAGGTCCATTTGTACGGTCCATTTAAGGGTTTATGAACAATGTAGAAGTTGGTCAAAAGGCTTTAGCCACTGAGGCGCTTAACTGAGTTCACGCCAGAAAAACACCGTCAGGATATTTAATCAAACATTTGTGCTCACAAAGGTCAGCAGGATGAGTCATCGTCACCCGCTGAGTGGACTCCTTGTTGTCGGCATGACGACAGGAAGCAGCAGCTTTCGTGAGGAAAGGAAAACTTCAACCACCTCGTTTCAGGCGTCGTAAACCGCTCAGCCTGAACTCTAAAACCAGTTACCGGTTGTAATGTTGTGGCTGATTGGTGTACACAATAATATGGACGTTGACTAGGGATACGAGGTGAAAGACACAGACACGTCCCAATATTACTGTGAATGTTTCCAAATCAGCCACAACATTAAAACCGGTAGGTAGTTTTCAGGTTTTTGCTTTTTTTCCGCTGTGGAGGTTTACGTCAAGCTGTCACCAGGATGAACCACCACTATTAGCTCGCCGCGCTACATTCATTTACAAAGGTTATGACTCGTTGTGAAACTTTCCCCTCGACTGACATTTGTGGGTAATGATTAAGTTGCAAAAAGGCTGCATCATAATGTTGTGATTGAAAGTGTGAGGGAATGTTTGGATGCATGACAGACGTTTAATATCTTGTTCAGATTTGATTCGATTCTCACCACAGTCCCGGTAAATATAGACTCTTTGTACTTAAATGAAGCCACCGCTGTAATACAGGCTTGTGTGTGTGTGTGTGTGTGTATGTGTGCAGAGGAGCCACCTAGTGGAGGCTCAGGGGAATTACGCCCAATTCAAAACAAATCTGCATTTTCATTCATTTTTAGTACATATTTGCATTTGTACGACGGACATAAAAGTAATTATTTATTATTTTTTGGATTTGTAAAAGAAGTTTAAATGTCTTGGTTTAATTCAGGCTTCATTGATCCCGTGTCTGTTTTTTTTCTCTGCAGGCTTCATAAAGTCTGATCTGCGGAGACAAAAAGCCAACCTGTCGGCCAAAGCCACGGTAAGTTCTGAAGCTCAATGAAACAAAGTCGTGTTTGTTTGTTTGTTTGTTTGTTTGTTGGTTTGTTGGTTTGTTTGCAGGGCGACAGTGACGGTTGTTGTGTAAGTTGGAGTAGGCCTGTTAATATTCATACAGGACAGTTTGACATGTCACAAACAGAACATAAGGCGACTTATGCTCTGTTGTCAGAATGACCCTCAGGTCTGTTTGTTTATCGTTTGTTTGTATTGAAGGAATGTAGTCCAAGTCCCAGGCTCCTTTTGTGTAATTCCAGGAAGAGCTTTTGTTCCCTTTTGCTTTGGTCTTTTGAGAACCTCTGTAAAAATAACTCACTTCCACATTTTCACTCTCATGTGTGTGTTTGTTTGTTTTTTAGCTGTTTTTGGTTCTTCTCAGGTGTCTGCCAACAAGGCGTGATGTCATTCTGTATAAAGCTAAGAAATGCATTAGCTGATAATTATTTCAGGACGGTTTAAAAATTTGCCTCTATTGTGCCAATAATTCATTCTATTTTACTGCTAACCCTGTTTCTAACCCGATCTTCTTCATTCTGTTCATAATAGTAACACACCTATTTCTATTTAAGTGTTGTACGGTCTCCTACATGTAATTAGCAGCTAGCTTCAGAAATCAATCATTAAAAAACGGCGATACAGAGACAAATCAGTAAAATAAAGTGAAACAGCGCAGACTCTTAGTTAAAAAGCGACTAGCGTCTCTGCTAATGCTAAAGTGGGAACAAGACAAATCCAATCTAACAAATGTTAACGGTTGACGTCGGCAGGAGAGCGCGCTAACGTAGCCGTCGGCAGCATGTTGCATTGAGATATATTGCATGATGCCTTCAATGTCTATTCAGAAAAAAGAAAAAAAATGTTTTGGGGGGGCAAAGCAGAATTGTAACTCCTCGTCATCAAGATGCGTTCTGATGTAATCGTGTAAAATGTAGTTTGTTGGCCAGAAACTAGAATAAAAATTTTTTTGAAGGTGCAATTTGTAGACGATATCAAAAAAATATCAGAAAAAGGGAAATGTGAAAAATGTTGATGCTAAAAGACACGCTGATATTAGGTTTTCTCCCCTGCCCACAACATCGTCACTGTATCGAAGTATTTGTGCACAAATAATGTAATATTTGATTTTGTCCATATTGCTAGCCCAATATTGGTGTTTTAAAAATGGCCGCCCTACACTTTCCTCACATCTAACATAAATCTACAGAGAAGAATAAGCATTGAAGTGGACAGTCGGACAAGTAGATAGATTCCACTCCGTTTGTTATATACGGAGGCGGAGTCAGGTGAGCGTAGCTTAGCATGAAGACAGGAAGTTGGGGAAACAGCTAGCCAGACTTTTCCCAGGTAAAAAATACCCGCCTACCGGCATCTCCAAAGGTCACCAGATAAATGTGAAATGTAAAGTTATTTCGTCTTTAATTGAAGAAAACTTACCAATTATGGATTTGACATTTTTAACAAAGTTAATAGACATAAAAGTTAAAGTTAATGCTGGTCCAAAAAAAATGACACTTTTCATTCTAGATTTATTTGACTCTGATTTTCAGCTTTTGATGCAAATAACCAGGTTTAAAAGTGAATATTTCCCACCTAAGTTTTTCCTCACAATGTTGAGCTTTTAATTTAAATTTAGGATCTGGAGTTGGGATTTAAAAAAATTATTTTTTTGGTGCCTTAAACATAGTTTGACCTACAAATAGAATAGTCCCAAAAACGCTTGTCAGATGAGATTCTGTTGCAGCAACTTTCCTCCAGACTGGAGACTAACACCTCTGTGAACAAACGCCGAACCACAAGTGATGGGCAGCTGTTGTTTTAGGCGCTGGGGCAGACGCCGGGACTCAACTACGGAGCCACGGCGCTAATCTCCCAGCCTCAGACTCCTGCTTCTCAGCCATGATCAATACGCTTTTCTGTCGCCAGCAGACAAATCTGCTCAAATCTTAGCTCCACATGCAGATGAAGAAAGGTAGGAGCACCGAGCAATCAGCACAAACTGTCAGCAATCCAAACCGCCGCCTCTTTTCTCCACCTCTTACTGATAAACTCGCCCCCCCCCCTCTCTCTCTGTTTCTCACAATCATGGTGAATGACGTTCACACGTTCAAGTATGTATGAGAGATAAGTTTGTGATTTCCTCCAACTGCATCTATTGAAATTCCAGCCGCCGCATTTTTAACTCGCCTACGTTTTAATCAACTCATGGAATGATTAATCACCTCGCAGCTTCACGCAGCTGATAGGCTCTCGCCGGAAAAAAACACGCCATCGCAGGAGGTTCTGTACCTGCGTCACTGTTACTGTCACAGATACACATACAGAACTCACATGTGTATTTTTTATCTCTTAACTTTGGATTGAGTGTATATCTATCTATTCTATATATATATATCTATACATAGATCTATATATAGATATATATATATCTATAGATCTATATATAGGTAGATAGATATATCTAGATATATATATCTATCTATAGATCTATAGATAGATATATCTATCTATCTAGATAGATATATCTAGATATATCTATCTAGATAGATATATCTAGATAGATATACACATACGTTTGGAGCTAAACGTTTCTGTTAAAATCATCGTGTGCTACTTGCTACAAACGGCGCCCCCTGTAGGAGCACCAGAAGAGGATTGGGTCCTTCTGTGTATATATATCTGTCCTGTGCAGAGATGATATCTGTCAGGCGTATTAAAGTGAAACAGAACACACAGATGACGGTTTATGAAACGTGGCAGGAAGCGGTGGCGGTTTGATCATGAAGCTCGACCAATCAGCCGGTTGAATGATCTGTTTTGATTGACAGGAACCTTTGGACTGCTCCAGTGGAAGCCTGACTGAACCTTCAATCATCAGAGAGGCCCAGTTGTAGCCGCCTACCCTCTGACCTTGAAAATGACCTCAAGCCCCCGTCCTGTCAGGGTGCGACCTACTGAGAATGAAACGCAACAATCAGGAAGTCTTTAGACTCGCCGTCCCTTCAAAGAAGAGTTTGACGTTCAGTGTCGCCTTTTCTATTTATGAATACATTAAATGTGGCATTGATTGCACAATTCTGAGCCTAAAAAAAAAGAAATAAAGAAATCAACTGTTGTAATAGAAAAAAATTTTAAACATTTTTTTTAATTTAAAGATAATGTGAATGAAAAGTTCTTAACGAAATCTGCTCCAGTGTACAGTTTGATTATGTGCAGTAAAAATGTGTACAACGGGGTTAATCCGCAGTTTTGTTTTTTTATATTCCGTAATGTAGTTGATCGTGTTAAACGTTTGTTTTTTTAAAGCAGACGTTTGAAACTGAAGCTTATTAATCGATGAAGGTGTAAAATACCGATGACACTAGGGCGAAATGTTATTTGTGTAACACAATTTACATGGAATTAAACTGTTTCTTAAAAAGTTCCTTTCCTTCTTGTGGACTTTAATATGTGTGACGTGGTGAAAATCATTATAAACCCATTACACGACACGTAGTAAGATATAAAAGTCTTATCATTTCATAAAGGTTTGCGTAACATCCTTTGGAGTATAGAGGTCACTGGAGAAAACTTTGTATTTAATGACTTATTTGACGTTGACGTCATTGTAATTTAAGATTTCATTTCATTAGTTCCCTTTTTCTCAGAAGAGGAACTAATGAAATTCCTCTTCTAGCTCATATTTATGTGGTTGAAAATATGAGTGTGTGAAAAATCTTAGGTGGAATTCTGACTTTATACTGAGATTAAAGTCAGAATTGTGAATTAAAAGTCATAAATATGAGTTTAAAATCCGAATTCTGAGAATAAAGTCAAAATATTCAGTTTAAAGTCAGAATTCTGAGAATGAAGTCAGAATATTCAGTTTAAAGTCAGAATTCTGAGAATGAAGTCAGAATATTAAGTTTAAAGTCAGAATTCTGAGAATGAAGTCAGAATATTAAGTTTAAAGTCAGAATTCTGAGAATAAAGTCAGAACTTTTTTTAAATTTTTAAGGGGTTCTCTATCACTCTATTACTTCTCTATTTGTTCTTCCCCTCTGAATCATTCTCTAAAACAATCAAGGTTTTATCAGAGACTCTATGATTACATCATTCTCAGCGCTCAACCCGGTGCAAAATGACAAAACTGAAAACAAAGCGTGTGACACGCCCCCTTCACAAACCAGGATTCTAATTCATCCTCCTGATGCTCTGACATTTTTAGACGTAAATAACCACCGGGCTGCGTCTACTCCTCTTGGCCACTAGGTGGCAGCATTGTTATGAAAGAACGGTGCTGACGGCTGGATAGACCAGCAGGCCCAGATGAGCACAAGAAGAAGAAGAAAAACAAGCATACTCTAATTACTCGCTGTAATAGTTTGTCCTCTCGGCGTCCTAAATAATAATAATAATAATAATACGTCAGTTTAATCTTCCTCAGGCCGCAGTGTCGCCCGGATGAATCCGGCCTCTCCAGATCCTCAAGTGTTGGTTTCAGTAAATAACCACATGAAACATCTCATGTCGCCCCTGAGCCGCTCTGGGATGAGATCATCCTGACTCCAGGCCAGCTCTCGGAGCGCAGCTCCTACTTGACTGATTCTCTGATGATGTCATCGCTCTCTTGTTAGCTAATGATTGATCCCTGGCAGAGATCGGCCGTTAAACTTTCTGTCACGCCACTACAGGTTCATAAGCACATAGATATGTGGAGACGCTGTCCAGCAGATTCAAAATCCAGCTGAGAGGATGACATCGTGTTCCCCTCCGTTCTTATCTAGCTCACTTCATTCAACGGTTCCGCGGCGGCGGCGGCGGCGGCGGCTGCCAGTCACAGATTAAACCGTCATCAGACTTGATTTGAAGATTGCGACACTCCGGTTCCAACGAGAGGCTGAGATCAGGCCAGAGCAGCGCTATCTTCTACTCATCTGTGGCGTCGACACTGTTTGTGCTGTGTGCCACACGGCGCCCTCCTTTTAGGGCCTTAATTAATGTGTAATAGCTGAACTGTAGACAGGAAGGTCACAGGAGGAGGAGGAGGAGGATGGGAAGGGTGAGACCTTCGGCCTCCCAGCTGACATGTATGCAGAGATTTATGTTTGAAAAGGACGATAGTCGCCGCACAGTTTCACGTCGTTTCAGAGAACGTTTCCTTTTATGTCTTGTTTGGAACACGAAACTACGTCTGGACCGAACGTCACGATCTCCGGAACGGATTAGCATTGAGGTCACGGCTAATCGCGTTATAACCTGATAATGTTCACATTTTTACATTGTAGTTTTCACGTTTTAACGTGATGGACCATTTTCGCGTTATAGCGTGAAAGTTTTCAACTAAAAATGCGAATATTATCAAATTATAACGCGAAAATTATCACGTGAAAATCCAATGGTATAATGTTACAACGTGATAATTGTCAAGTAAAAACTCATCATTATAAAACGTGAAAATTATCAATCACTATATATCGTGAAAATCAATACGAAAAATTCTAAACAGAAGATTTTCACGTTATAACGCGGTAATGTTCGTGATTAAAGTTTTCAACTAAAAATGCGAATATTATCAAATTATAATGTGAAACTTATCACACGTATCACGTAAAAATGTGAAACGTATCACGAAACAACGTGACATTTATCGCGTTATAAGGTGACCATTATCACGTAAAAATTCCAATGGTATCATGTTACAATGTGATAATTATCACGTAAAAACTCATCATTATAAAACGTGAAAATTATTTATCACTATATATCGTGAAAATCAATACTAAAAATTCTAAACATGATTTTCACGTAATAACGCGATAATGTTTGTAATTAAACTTTTCAACTAAAAATGCGAATACTATCAAATTATAATGTGAAAATTATCTTTCACCTTATAACGTGAAAATGTTCACATTGTTATGTGATCATTTTCACGTTATAACCTGATGGATCATTAACACATTACGTGAAATATAACGTTAAACGTTAAACGTGAAATATAACGTTTTTCACATCACATGAAAATGATCACGTTAAAAATGAAAAATGATCACGTTAACACATGAAATTTATTTGTCACGTTATAACATAAATATTATCACTTAAAAACGCGAAACTTATCAGGTTATAAAGTTCAATATCTGAATTTGAGAGGAGATTGAATAGTTTTGTTAAGACAGACACGGTGGCGCAGCTAGTTGTATTTCTGAACAGTCGCCAGACTTCCAAACGCCACTTTTCATGCTAAGCTAAGCTAATTACCTGCTAGCTACACAGAAGACTGGAATCAAGTTTCGGCATTAATGCTCAGTAAGAAATTGACTTTTCCCATATATATATATTTTTTGGGCATTTATTAATCCGTTACCTTAACCTCTCTAAATTCACCAGCTTTTGGTCAAACGTGTTTTTTAAACAGCCAATAAGATCAGATAAAATTTGGTATTTCTTGAAAAATAATATTAAGATATTATATCGGACTTTTTCGGTTATATAAAGTTACATAATTCTGTTAATTAAATCCTCACAGGCTGTTTTTCTCTACAGTCATGGTTAATAGCTCCTCCTTGGTGGCCCATTTTGCCCTGTGGCGTCCCCCAGGGCTCCACCCTCGGCCCCTTCCCCTTTAACATATACCTGCTGCCACTGAGTGATTCTACAAACAGGGTTCGGTCACAAACCTCAGTAAGAAATAGAAAGACTCAACCAAACAACTCTGTGTATAAACCAGCGGCTTGTCGTGGTATTATCTAACGTTATATATCGGCCCTGTCTAGACACGAGCGCGCGTGACGTACGTAGCGGGGGCGTCGACGTGGCGAGCAGCGCTGCGACCGGCATCGACCCACGGATGATGGCGTGACTCACTTTCACACGCGGCCTTTAAGTGCAAATCCTGAAGCGTCCTCCGTGAGCGTCCGCGCCATGAGGATTTATTTATGCAGCATGAATGTCGCGGGTGACATCAACCCGACGGCGGCCGATTCTATCTGCCTGCTGGTGCTGAGCAGATTTTATCAATGATCCACGCCGGGATCCATCGCACCGCCGCAAAAACCCAAAACCTAGAAAAGGCACAGCTCCAAACACCGACAGTGTATTTTTGTCCGGAGAGGAAAACAAGGTTTTGTGACCCGTTTGTATCGTCACGGGTTCATGTCGGGACCAAACTCTGGGCCTCCTCACAGCTACTTAGAGCCTAAAATGAAGCACCTATCGGACCCTGAGAGTGCTAGTTAGCGGAGGAGTGCTGATGGCTATCGTTCTCCTGAAGTATGAGCTGGTGAGAGAAATGTGGAGGGAGGCAGGGGGGGGGGGGGGGGATGTGAACGCGGCGTGATGCATGGCCTCCAGTTTGCGTCGACTGTGCAGAGATTGATGGCGCCGGCCGCAAACAGGACGCGGCATGAAAGAGGGAGCTGCATCAGTCAGACGGGGGGGGGGGGGGGGGGGGGGGGGGGGGGGGGGGGGGCAAATAGTAGAAATAGAAAAATGGCTTACAGCGTTTGAGAGAGATGGGAAAAACAGAGACGGCGGACGAGGAGGACACAGAAATGACCGCAGATAACGAGATACTTGAAAAAGAAGGTGGAGGTTTCTCTCGGGGAGGAGGTGAAACGCGAGAAGGTGTGGTAACGGCCCCTCGGTGTATTTTGGAGAGCCTACTGAATATAACTCAGGATCAGGAGGAGGAGGAGGAGGAGGAGGAGGAGGAGGGAGGCGCTGCCAGGAGGTCCAACTGTAAACCGGAGCTCCATTTTAAACACTGGCTCGGTGCCAGAGGAGCTGTGCTTGGTACCGGTGTCTCACTCCACACAGGAGATAAACCTGTCTCACTCTCTGAGTGCACTCATGCCTTTGTATCTATGTAGTTATATATGGATGTATATATATATGTATATAAACACACCTGAGTTTGAGTGTGTGTGTGTGTGTGTGTGAGTGTGAGAGTGTGAGTGTGTGAGTGTGTGTGTGAGTGTGTGTGTGAGAGTGTGAGTGTGTGTGTGTGTGTGTGTGAGAGTGTGAGTGTGTGAGTGTGTGTGTGAGTGCGACAATGTGTGTGTGTGTGTGCGTGTGAGTTTGTTTGTGAGTATGTGTGTGTGTGTGTGTGAGAGTGTGAGTGTGTGTGTGAGTGCGACAATGTGTGTGTGTGCGTGTGAGTTTGTTTGTGAGTATGTGCGTGTGTGAGTGTGATAGTGTTTGTGTGTGTGTGTGTGTGAGAGAGTGTGTTTCTGTGTGTGAGTGTGTGAGAGAGTGTGTTTGTGTGTGTGAGTGTTAGGGTGTGTGTGTGTGAGTTTGATTGTGTGCGTGTGTGTGTGAGTATGTGTGTGTGCGTGTGTGTGAGTGTGTGTGAGTGTGTGTGTGAGTGTCTGTGTGTGAGTGTGTGTGTGTGTGATTGTGTGAGTTTGTTTGTGTGTGTGTGAGCCTTATTGTGTGCGTGTGTGTGTGAGTATGTGTGTGTATGTGAGAGTTTGATTGTGTGCGTGTGTGTGAGTGTGTGCGTGTGATTGTGTGTGTGTGTGAGTATTTGTGTTTGTGTGTGTGTGTTTGTTTGTGTGTGTGTGTTTGTGTGTGTGTGTTTGTGTGTGTTTTCATCCAGTGTAACGGATCCTAGAAATGTTTTTATCTTCTCTCATTGCATAAAAACACGTGACGACTTTATGAAGCTATGAAGAGTCACAATGATATTTATAATCATTATTATAATCATTATTTAATAATAATATTAACGACAATAACAATAATAAATGCAACAATCAACCCACACAGCGATTAGGGGCGGGGCCAGATGGGCGAGTAGCAGAAGTAACAGCTACTAAACTAATTATAAACCACGTCTACTTCTGCTGCTCGTACTAATAATCTGTTTCAGTCCTCAATCTGAATGCCTGCTTCTTCTTTTTTTCACCTTCCCATGATGCTTTGCTGCGTGTGTGCAGTTAAGTTTACGGCACATACCTGTAAATAATCAGATTCTGGCAAAAACACTGAGGCATTCCCGTTGGTGCGTGAGGAAGAGAGAACTGTTCACTGTCACACACACACACATGTTTAAGTCGCTGTTTTTACAGCACACTTATTCACTTTCCCTGCTGCCGTGAAAATGCCGTTGAGATGTGTTCAGTGGGCGTGGGGATTTGCTGCTGCTGTTAGGGACTAATTTCTTCCGCTGTTCCCTGAAGTTTATGTGTTTTTGTCATTTTATTGTTCATGGGAAAGATGTCTCAACTGGAAGAAATGGAAAGATTACTTAATTTTCCCCCCAGTCCCAAACTACTGTATGTCTGTTAAAACAGACTGTATGTCTGTTAAAGCAGACTGTATGTCTGTTAAACAGACTGTATGTCCGTTAAACAGACTGTATGTCTGTTAAACAGAATGTATGTCCGTTAAACAGACTGTATGTCTGTTAAACAGACTGTATGTCCGTTAAACAGACTGTATGTCTGTTAAAGCAGACTGTATGTCTGTTAAACAGACTGTATGTCTGTTAAAGCAGACTGTATGTGTGTTAAGGCAGACTGTGTGTCTGTTAAAGCAGACTGTATGTCTGTTAAAGCAGACTCACTCCTCCACCTACGCAGAGACCGGAGCGCCATTCAACGCCTCAATGGGTATGAAGAGGTGAAAGAGTGAACAAAACCTGTTGGTGACATGTTTTACTGACAAACACCACCGTAGTTCAGCACACACACCACACACACACACACACACACACACACATACACACACACATACAGAGAAAAAAATCCCATTTTTCATTTACTTTGATTTACCTTTAAATGTTTCATCCCGGCGGCAGAGAGACCCGGGACATAAATTTTTAGAGGAGGTTCTTTGGACGCCTCGGGTTTCAAAAGCTGGCAGGCGGATCAGAGCGCCGAGGGATTGTGGGCCTTGGCACGACACACAGCACCGGGCTTTGAGGACCCAGATTAACCTGCACAGTAGTTAAATAAACACACATCGGTGCACGGCGTGCATGAATGGACGTTTCATCACCGCTCGCCACATTTACGTGATCGCTCTGAACTCACACCCTGTCGCACGCCATGATGCAATTAAGAATAACAGTTTAGGCCGAAAAAAAAAATCCGCAGAGGAGTGGAGCGCCGGCGAAAAAAAAACTCCCCCGGAGCTTTTGCAGACATTTTTTTTTTTCTCTCTACAGACGATGTCGGTTTGTCGTTACGAGCTGCTTCCTGCGTGCATTGATTAGACCTTTTTGTAGAGCGCACTTTGATCCCGCTAAATTACCTCCAGAGCAAATGAGGCTGACGGGGGTGGGGGGTGGGGGGCCGGGGGAGCAGAGGTTCAGACAGCCTCAGGACGGGAGCTGAGTGGGCTACGAGGTAGACCCCTATGGCTGCTGCTGCTGCTGCTCAATCAGCAGAGGTGGTGGGGGGGTGGAGGGTGTGAGGGTGGTGGTGGCGGCCGGGGGGGGTGATGCGAGGTGGGGGTGGGGCTTGTGTTTGTACACAGGGAACCCCGGGCAGCTCAGGAAAAAAGAGCTTTATTATTTAGACCTCTGCCAAGCAGAGATCAGCGTGGAAAATACCCAGGATCCCCGGCGCCAAGTCCCCTGCTCTCGGAAAATCCACCCCAGACACGTCCAAGCGGCGGGCCTGGATTTAATCACCCGCCGCCGCATTTGTCCTCAGTTTGAAGAAAGAGAGCTACAATCAATCCACATCAACATGACTCTCAATCCCTCCGCCACCAATCATATTAAAAAGACACTTCAGAGAAACTCTCGCTCCAAAGTTCTCGACGTACATTTTAACGATGACTGATGTCTGTTAATAGCGGCCGTCAAAACTGCGACCGGTTCTGGCAGAACCCGCTTCCACTCTTTAACTCCGTGTCCACATGTGCCGTAGTGACATAATATTTACTGTACTCTATAAAAAGAGTCGCGTTTTGAGAAGAGAGAATATGTCACGCGCCGTAAACACTTCGTACACTTCTCTCCACCAACAATCTTCATTTCCATTTTTCCTTCTTCTACGCTGAGAAATAGGAAATAAAGCAGCAGCGTTTTTCCCCTTCTTCTTAACTGGGGCCCGAGCCCAGTCAACCCGAAGGATGTGTAATGTTGGAAACGGCCAAATGGATCTAAGCTCCCAGAAGTCTGTCACTGTTCCCGTTCTCGGTGGCACAGATCCAACAGGAGGGCATTCACCGAGAACTCTGGTAGCCCGGAGAGATTTTGGACCTTCCATGATGTAAAATAACTATAAATGTACGGAAGTACGTTTGTCAATGGACGGACGGCGCATTCGCCGGTATTGTGGGTTTGTTGTTAAACTACAAACAGAACAGAGAGAGTAAACCTCCGCCAAGGTACAACGGTATCCTAGGCTACGGAAGAATTCATGCAGATTCCAACATCAATGAGGGAGTTACTGCCAGCCTCTATATCTACTGACAACTCCAACAAACCCTCTGAGGATCTCTCAGATACTCTGTAGCCGCTTCTCTGCCTAGCCTTCCACTTCAGCATCTCCGTTCAGCCCAATGAGCCCCTAGCTCCAACCCCAAAGCATCATCAAAGGAACTCTTGAAAATGACGACCCAGCTCCACCACCAAAGGAACATCAAAGGAAGCCCTGAGCTCCACCCCCAAAGGAACATCAAAGGAATCAAAGGATCAAGGGTAGCATACCCATTTTGTGACGTCCCTACTCCAAACTGATTTGTGTTTTATTTTATTTTATTGTAAATGTTGGAAACACGTAGCATCACCAGAATTTAATCACTTCTAGGATATACCAATGAAAAGTGATGCAAATCCGTCACGTAGTTTTTCCATAATCCTGCTCACAAACAAACAGACAAACAAAGAAAACAAACAGGGAAACAAAGAAAACAAACAGACAAACAAAGAAAACAAACAGACAAACAAAGAACACAAACAGACAAACAAAGAAAACAAACAGACAAACAAAGAA